>JAVYIG010013074.1:0-49414 GCA_035222895.1 Strongylocentrotus droebachiensis | reverse complement strand
GTCATCAAAATCATAAAAAATTTGACCGAGTCTTGGTAAAGTAACAAACACTGTACACAGAAAGCTATATATGGGACAACACACATGGTGTCGGGGCTAGTACTACCTTGATTTCCTTGTCTTGCTATGCTCATTACTCAGCCAGTATACATTTTCTTCCAAAATTGTTTGGCACATGTCATTTATTTGTAATCTTGAACATTCAGTGTAAGTTTTGTTTGATTCTGTGATAATTTTTTTTTTTTTTTTACCAGAACTGGAGTTTATCTTTAATAGTTTACTGCATAGTTTTAATGCAGGGTGTGTTAATTGGAGATATAAACCAGTTCAACTTTAATCTTGTGTCATATCATAAATAATCTACATTGACGTGTAGTAAATGGTATCTTACTGCTTTAGCGATAGGGTTTGTACATGCGTACATGCTGTAGCCTTTATTATTGTATTTGTTTGTTTGTTTATTATCATTACAGATTGTTATCGAAGATATTCAGGTGAAGTTTAAACCATTGTTGATGTTGCTGAATAAAACGGAAGTTTGTTGGACTTTAGCAAATTGTTTCCAGAGTTGATTTTCATCGTTGTGCCTTGTGAATAAAGACAGTTGGACATTTATTATTAGACGAAACTCCTTCATATGAAGATTTGTGAAGGCTGCCACATTACTCTATAATTGACATCAAACTATTATTGTCTTTTACCGTAATTCTGGACGTAAAATGAAAATATAAAGCCGTGAAGCTTTTATAGAAACAGATACATGGTTTGTTCAGATATGTTATATTGTATCTTGTGTGACATGAACGATACACTGTCTGTCATTGCTATTTGTATCTGTATTCGCAGAACGAATAAAAGCTTTATATTTACGGCTGGAATCCTAAACTTCTATATTCCCTCTCTTCACCTTTTCATCGCACTCGATTTCTGTGGCGGGACGAACCTTCACCATGAACACTGGTACGACAGCTGACGGCTTAGCTGGTAAACTCATCATACTTGACCCGAAATTTGATTGCGTACTGCTGTTTCTGAAGAACATGACGACAGTGACAAACTTGACCTATGGTAACTTTAAAGTAAAATAAAAAAAAAGAATATTTTAAATTAGGTATACAAATCTTCTCACCGCGAAATTAATCATTTTCCTAATCATAAATCATAAATCATAAAACGCACCAGTCTTTTATTAGTACCCTAAAAGAAATTATAAAAATCAGAAAACGGGACAAAAAAAAAGGAGGAAGAAAAAGAGCAATAGAGAGAAGGAAAAAAAAAGAGTGCTAAAAAAACTAAAGAGTAAGAAAACAAAGAAGAGAGTGGAAAAAGGGAAAAGAGAGCGAAGGGGTGATAATTTGTGGGTGTAAAGGAATCAAGTAATATGTTTTCACTCGTTAACGATAAAGCTGGCCCCAACAATTCCTATACTTCCGAAACTCACTCAACTTTATTAATTTTCAAGTTTTCATCTTTATTCAGACAGTCAGCGGCAAACGTGTTTGCTTCCCATTGTTAGGCATAATGTTTGCTCCGTCATTCTGAAGATCCATGACCTCAGGTTTTTCATTGTTCAGCAGGACCTAGGAAACACAGAAAGGTTCCAGAATTAGTGTGGGTAAACTGAATTAGTTTCCGTTAGCCCTTGCCATGACCGTCACGGCCGGAGATTCCTCTCATAAAAGACGGATTAACAGGTGTTTATAATATAGGATTTCCCGGCCAAATTCGCTAATTTGTCATTCGAATACAATTACTTTGCATTTAAGTTAGCGTAGATCAGCTTTGCCATGCCAATTATCATTCAATTTTCCCGATTTTGTATTTAATTTAGGATTTTGGTCGAAGGATTCCATAGATCTGTCATTCAATTTAGAAACTGCTCAACTAGCATTCAATTTAATCGTCACTTGTCGAGGCGTCATTTTTATCATTCAAATTAACACCTGTCATTCGTATTCGAAATATTTTTATTCAAGTTAGGAATGTTAGGGGGAAGAAATGCAACACACGTTTACAGTTTAAAAAATAAAATAAAATGCATGACGTGCCATTGGGGTATATTCTGTTATTCCATTTATTCATTTTCAGGACAATGCATGTGGGTATAGTCAGACATTAAGTAAAGAAGGGGCGAACTCAAGGGATATGGCATTTCTGCACGGACATGTTTATATACCCAGGAAAGGTGGCGGTACCCTCAATCGCCCCTTTTAAATACAGACTTGGAATGTTACAAAAGTAATTCACATCGTCTCTTACATTAGCTAGCGCACCCCCCCCCCCCCCCCCCCACTCCGAGAACGGACGGACCCCATGCGTGTTACCAAAATGTCCGGCTCGTAACAAAAGAAAAAGGTCGACCCGTATTGACTTTACACACCGGACTTTTGCTGAAAAGGGGGGGGGGGGTGCTGAAAAAGGCTCGTATAACAAAAGAAAAAGGTCGACCCGTAATGACTTTACACACCGGACTTTTGCTGAAAAAGGGGGGGGGGGGGTCGCTTGGAACACGGATATGCGTACCCTAAATAACACTGAGTGGGGGGGGGGGCGGGGCACACCCCTCTGTTTTTCTAAAAGAGTTTCATAGTTTACTTGTCACTTCGGCATTTCACTTCGCCATAGAAGGTCACGTAAGATATAAGCGCATATCTGACGAGGACCGAGAGCGACTGATATAATCTTTCGAGGGTCACCAAGCTGACTATCTAGAGCTGGCCGATACACTGGGCATTAAGCGGTCTACTGCCATATCTATCGTGGCGACTTATCTACGGACCGGCAGGCGACATAAGATGCCAAGGGGAGGTGTCAAAAACCAGAAAATAGACGACGAGATGAGAGCTCGTCTTCAAAATATTGTTGACATCAACCCTCTGGCCACGTTAGAGCAAATGAAGAGAGACATGGAGGCGGCATTGCCGCATAAGCCAGCAGTTTCCATTTCGACCATATCACTAGTCCAGAATCTGCACGGTCCTTTATCATTTCCCTACACACTTGATTCAAGCCGTCGAAGGTGGCGTTATCAACAAACTCATAATTATGCTCACAAGCCCAGCCTGAGCGTCCTAATTTAATGATCACGCCATCATCGGCTGGTAGCAAGTAAGTAGGGAGAGGTAGTGTTGGTGTGGTGGAGATCAAAATTAAATAGGCCAGAATCTGGACTACCCTATTACGAGCTCTAGATGATATGTTTATTACCCTCAAACTGGCTGAAGATGTGCCAGAGGGGAGAAATTCAGAAGCAGCACTTGATCGTCGGGTGGAGTACGCTCAGTGGTTTTTGGCAGTTTTCATTGACGAAACCGGCTATAACATCTGGACTCGTCGATCCTTCGGCAGGGCACCCCGCGGTCAACCGCTTCGAAGAGTTTTTAATGGGCAACGTGGCAAGAGATGCAATGTTACGTTTGCGGTTTCAGGGGAGGTAGGCCTGGTGCACCACGACATTGCATGCGAGACGATCACTAGAGCCAGAAATTCAGAAGCAGCACTTGATCGTCGGGTGGAGTACGCTCAGTGGTTTTTGGCAGTTTTCATTGACGAAACCGGCTATAACATCTGGACTCGTCGATCCTTCGGCAGGGCACCCCGCGGTCAACCGCTTCGAAGAGTTTTTAATGGGCAACGTGGCAAGAGATGCAATGTTACGTTTGCGGTTTCAGGGGAGGTAGGCCTGGTGCACCACGACATTGCATGCGAGACGATCACTAGAGCCAGCTTTGAGGACTTCCTCGCCGAAACGGCACGCCAGTGTGCCACAATATTTCCTCCAGGGGAATCAGTCGTTTTGATATACGACAACGCTAGACCGCACGTGAGGGCTCAGCTTCCGCATGACGTTGAGCCAGTCATCCAGGTTAGGCTCCTGCCTCCCTACTCTCCGTTCCTCAACTTCACCGAGAATGCACACTCTGTATTTAAATCCAGAGTTAAGAGGGATTTGGCACGTCCTGAAATACAGCAGGCGATAGGCGATCGGGAAGCTGCTGAGCAGGCAGGACTGACGATGGAGAGGTGGCGAGTAGACATCGTTTGTCGTGTAGCCAGGAGGAACGTCGACGCCATCACACAGCAGAAATGCATGGGATGGTATCGCAGAATGCAGACCTACATCCACCAATGCCATACCCGCCAGCAGATCGATGGCTAAAGACTTGGTTAAAATGATGAATCATGCTCAAGAATTGTGTGACTCTAGTCTCTACCCCTATTTATTGTACACGTCCTCCATAATGAAATTATGATGAAATTATGATGAAACACAAGACAAACAACTTCCTTTCATGAAAATTTATAAACATATTGAGACCATCAAGTCCGCAGATGCAAGTATATATATATTTTCCTTAACAATCAAACTTAAATGCCGATGAAGTATAAGTGTATAAATGCCATAAAATAAAATATGATGAAATACACATGAAAAAACAAGCTTGGAAGAAAAGAATGAGCTATAAAAAGTGTGTAATAAACGAGAAATGTATATTGACCATCAATAATATTTCAGTGCACAAAGTGATAATTTGAATGCTACAAATGAATTAGAATGCTAAAAGTACACCGTCGCGTTGTCAGAAAATCGTGTTGCGCCAAATCGAATGACCAAATAGCGAAAGAAGCACATTGTTTATTAATTTGAATGAAACATACGTAGATTCTAACGAAAATTCCATAGATTTGAAAACTAGAAAAAGGAATATAAACCCGAGATATACCTGACTGCATTAACATATTGCTCCGTTTAGTCTCATTTCACAACGCCCCCTATCGTCAGAGTCAGCAGCCTAACATGTTAGCATATGGACGTTTTTTTTTTAAATCGTTAAAAATTCATTTTTTGTTTAAACGAAAAGCACATCCACCCCGACGTACGTTATCACTAGCTCTTTCATCTGAGCCCTCATGTCTCATTGACTTTTGAAAGTTCACCCACCGTAATTTTCAAAATAGGTTGCAAGCTCGTCATTGCCTATGATGCACATGTGAAACAAGTCGAACTTTGGACTCAGATTGCCGAGCGATTTTAAGATTATAGCTTAAGCACACGAAGGATAAGAAACATGAATTATCATAGATCACTTCTGCTTATTTCATTATGTCCATTTCATCCAACCCCCCACCGTAATTTTTCCATTTAGTAAAAGCAAACATTTAGCCGAGGTAAGCAAAAACATGAATATTCATGACACATCATGGACTATTCGGTTATTAACAGAGGGGTGCAATCGGTCATCACGTCAAACTCCCCTAATTGCCACCAAGTATTTCATATCATTATATAGTTTGGTATGTTTCTTTTACTCACTCATGAATTATTAAATATCAATGATGGTTTAAAGATATGTAAAAGAAATTTTAGTTGATATTTATTAACAAAGTAATTTATATTTAGCAAAGCAATCTCACATAGAAAATTACTATCAAGTGTCGTCTGCTACGCTGATTGTCGCCTGCTTCGTTTAAGGCACATATTTATCGTTTGGACTGTAATGTATACCAGGGAGATTTGTATTTTCCTGCAGTACAACTGATTTTTCAAATTTTCGTGGGCCCTCCAAAACAATTAGTGCTCACTATCCCCCCCCCCCCATCCCCACTGAGCGATTTTCAGATTTTCAAATTTTCGGGAGCCAAAAAAAAAAAATGGTGACGACTGACCCCCCCCCCCCCCCCCCAAATGACCTAAATTATCGGCCGGCTGTTTCACCGCTAAATATTTTCTCACGAATTGGGCCCCCTCCCCTGCCGCCGGCTGGATCCGCCCTTGACAGGTACCCATTTACATCACCTGGGTGGAGTGTGGCAAATTTAGATTAATGTCTAAATATAAAAACAATATAAAGTCTTACTACTAAATAATTATTAATCAGCACAGTTGTTGATTTTTTTTCTTCTATTTTTATATCTGAACCCTCTTTCATTGTTGTTTTGTTTTGTTTTGTTTTCCCCCTTTATATATTGTTTTACTTTCTCTTGTCTTATAGATAGTTCAATTGTTTGTACTTTGCTTATTTTACTTAACGTATTGTTGTGTGCTTATAATATTTTATATTTCTTTTTCTATTGTTTTTCATTCTTTAATGGGCGATCCAACTTCACAGGTTTCACAACCTTCATGGAAAGCCCCGCATATAACTTTTGTAAACATAGTAAAAATTTACCGTTACTTTGTATATATTTTTGATTTGTATATTGCGAAATAAAATTGAATTGAATTGAATTGAATTGTCTTGCCAAAGGACATTAATGCCGCGGTGGCACTCGAACCGCGGACTACTGAATTCAGATAAGAATTAAGAGTCGAGAAAAGTACAACGAATTGTCTGCTTTTGCTCATAATTTAATGAAACGTCAGAGCTGGCATACCAGGTGGAAATTATTCTTCTTTTAATTTTGATATTTTATATGCTAAATATTATATATTTTCAACTAGGTGTTTAAATGGTTATTTATCGTTTTCATCATTTAAAAAGAAATTAAAATATCAGCATGAGATAGAACGCGTTATGAACACGCAACGAAATAAGTGTATTGTACATCTTGATGGGTCGAGGCACATCGAGCTTATTTAAATTTTGTTTTGCTATATTTTGTTTTCTAAACATGTATAATATTGTTTGTAATGTATTACATGCATTTTGCATTTGATTATCGTCGGTGGGCGTCCAAAATCTCGTAAGTCGTTTTTTTTTGGAAAACACTTTTGCGAACTTTTGGAAGCAGTATCACTCGACTAATTATCTGTAAAAATCTCGTATACCATCTTGTCACATGGTTAGAAATCCACTTTTCCATTGGCTATGGTATACGAGATTTTGACATATAATTAGTCGAGTGATACTGCTTCTAAAAGTTCATAAGTGTTTTCCGAAAAAACAGACTTACGAGATTTTGGACGCCCACCGACGTTATATGATTTGTGGAGAAATATTGAATAAAGACTTTCTTTGAAAAAAAAAACAGTCTGTATATCTGCAAACAGTCTGTATATCTCCAAGCAGTCTGTAAATCTATCAAAGCACATTATGGTAAACATTTATAAAAACAAAGTATTCTGCAAATCATATTTAAAATAATACTGGAGAGTCTCTGTCTCACAAGATAGAACACACATCACTCTAAGTCCTTCAAGAGGCTGCTGAATGAATCTCCTAGTCCCGTCGACTGAGGGGACGGATCTGGCAATGGAGATGCTTCAGGGGTGCCAAGAAACACCGGGGTGTTCGAACCTAAGTCCATGCTTGACTGCATGCTGGGGGCTGACTGAGACCGCTCCTGCCTCACAGCTGGACTGAAAGACAGGGCGGCAGCTCCGGTGGTGGCAGTGGCAGTTGCCGTGGGCACTCTTAACAGGGCGTAAATGTGCGAAAGTCTTCTGTGGCAACTGTCCTGGTACAACTAACTGCTGCTGCTGCTGTGCATGTGGCACATGCTGCACCCTGACAATCCTGGTCACCTGGTTGGGTTCTGGGAGGTAACTGAGCTGGGCTGGGGTGAAGGTCGTCTGCCCCTCAGGGATTAGGAAGTCCTGGTCTGCTCTCTGGTACTTCCTCTGCCAGTCTGGCATCTGCTCACAGGAAGTGGAAGAGGTGGAGGTGGAGACAAACTGACTGGTAGAAGGAGGCTGCAAATAGAATGATAACAAATATTAAAGTCATATTTGCTTTTATTTGTATAACAACTTTTGTGATTTTGTCTGGCAGTACTGTCATAAAATACATTTCAAATATTACACACATTTGAAATTGGTAACTTTGAAATTTTAAAGCAAAATTACATTTTAGCTGTAAATCACTTGGCATCTTTGGTAGGTTGAAGACTTGCACTGTTGGCATGTATCATTAAAAAGAAAGAATGATTAAAAGTGATTTTCAACACACCTTGAAGAACTGCTGCTGCTGCTGCTGTGAGGTCTGGGTGGCTGGTTGATCCATAGCGTGGAACAGTGCCATACCCTGCTGTGCTGTCTGTAGTGACTGGGCTGACTGAGCAGACTGGGCAGCTGGCCTCTGACTGGTAACACTGATTTCCTGGAAGTGGTCCACAATCTTGTTGATGTCCCGCCTGAAAGCAAACCAGTGGTCATCAGCTATGCTGGGCAGGATGGACATCAACCACTGGCCATATGTGTGTCTCTCCAGCAGCCTCGGGTCTGTGGGGGGAGGGGCAGCAGTCCCCAGTGCACTCTCCACCCTCTGAGTGATGGCTGAGGAATCAGCCAGACTGCGCCTCATCGCCTCGAGCAGGTCCTCATGCTCCTTGATGGCAGCCCCCCTCCTCCTGTCCCTCCTCCGGGGCTGTGGTGGGATGTCACCAGTCAGCTCTATCCGGCTCTCCTCGTCCGTGCCCTCCTCCTCCTCCTGGACCTCCTCCTGCACCTGCACCAGAGGTCTGGGCTGCACTCCCTGTAAATACAGGAAACAGAAGACAGATTTACATAAAATTAGGATTTTTTCCCTCACCCAATAAAATATTGAGCAAAATGCTTTTACAAATACTAATCAATGAAAAATGAAGAACAAAATTAATTTCCGTCCCCAAATGATTACTTACTTTCAGTGTGGTCCGGCCTGGCCTCCTCACCACCTTCTTGGCCAAAAATCCAAACAGCTCCACACATCTCTGCTGCTGGGGGGTGCAGATCCTGCCACCTGCACCGGAGGGGGGAGGCTTCAGCGCCTTCACAGCAATGTCTTTCAGAGTCTTGATACGGCGCCGCAACTCGGCTGCAGTCAGACCCATCTCTGCAGCCTTGTCATTGCATCCGCCCTGCTTGGTGTCTCGGAGCCTATAGTCCTTCTCCTGCAACATACAGAAAGAAACATTAAATATTAAACATTAAACATTAAATATTGTACCTGAAATGAGTACAGTCAAATAAAAGCAAAGTCTGTGGCCTAGGTTGTCTGTCTCTGAATAACCTTGTAAATTACATTGCATTTCACCTGAATGGTGACAATATTTGTTACCAACATTGCAAAGTTTTTAGCCAAGGTAAACATGTCCAACTTAATCTTGTTAAATTACAGTGTATATTTCACATGACTGGTGACAATATTTATTACCAAGATTGCAAAGTTGCAACCTTCCACAGCTAGCAACTTTGCAAAGTAGGTATCAATTTTTTGGACCCAGTCAGGTGAAATGGGCTGTAAAATAAAATGGAGACTTTGAAAACTTACATTTTTGTCCCACAGCCAAGGGTTCAGCTTGAGCCACTCAGAGATGTCCTCCTCCTGCTCTGGGGTCAGGTTCACAGCTGGGGCCTTGGCTTTCCTCCGCTTCTTCTCTGTCACAGGCACCTCTGACTCTGCCTCATCCTCCGAGTCTGCCTCCTCCTGGGCTGCCTCCGACTGGACCTCCTCAGCATCACTGTCTTCATGGGAATCTGAAAAGAAACAGATGACAAAGTTTTAAACAAAATTGGATAAAGCAGCAAGTATTAACCTGAAAGTGAAATTATTCATTATAACCTGAAACATAGTGAAAATGTGTCAAATAATAAATGCTGCCATCACCATGGAAATATGAGACCACCCCCACCCCCAGCCAAACCCTAAAAAATCCCCACCCCCCAGTCCAACCCAAAGTTTTTTTTTTATTTATTGGATTATTTTACAAGTTTAAGAGCCAACAAGCAAAGCTGAGAAATGTTTAAATCTGTGGCACTAATTTAATTCCAAAAATCACCATTTTCAAATTGGCACTAAGTGGCACTAAAAAAAGTGGCACTAAAAAGATAAATGGCACTAAAAAAAGATAAAATAAGAGATTTTTTTACCTCTACGCTTCCTCTTGTCCCTTGCCTTGCCCTTTTTTCCACGTCCCTTGCCACGGTCATCTTTGGGGGGTGGGGGAACCGTCAGCTCTGCCAGGGATGGTCCCTCTTCTTCTACCTTTTGAGCCTCTTCCTCTGCCTGGGGAGGCTGTTGTGGCTGCTCACTCACTGGAGGATTCTTCCTGGTTTTTCTGCTACTTCTTCTGCCAGACATGATGCACACGAAAGTCCAAAAAGATGGAGAAGAAACTGTTGAATAACTGGAACTAGATCTCAGACTTGATGAAATGCGACTGAAGCAAGCTCCGATCCACGTGGGTTTATATGCGGATGGTGCGGACGCCAGAGGAAGCCGACATGCGCAGACACGAGCGTAACTTATCCGTATCGTCCGTAAGTCATCCGTATCGTCCGTAAGTCATCCGTATCGTCCGTAAGTCATCCGTAAAATCCGTAAGTCATCCGTAAGTCGTCAGTAACATGTGTCAGCGGGTTGGCAGCGGATGGGTTCATCCGCAGGTTTTACCCGTAACATCCGTAATTCATACGTAACATCCGTAACTAATCCGTATCGTCCGCAGAATATAGGTAACTTTTGCTCAAATTTCCGTATTGGGGTTAAAAATTACGCATTTTCATTATCCAAATATACGCAGGCATCCGCAGGTCCGTAACATGGCCGTGTGACTGTAGCTTAGCCGCTTGAAATGTACTAATATGTATGGCAGGGGCGTACGCAGGATTTTTTTAAGCGGACACTTTTTTTTTTTTTTTTGGTCTCAAAATTTGAAAATTTGAAATTTTTTTTCGTTGGGGGGGGGGGGGGGGGGTAAGGTCACCTTCTTTAGGTTAGCCGTGGGCATATTTCTTTTTTTTTCTTTTTTTTCTTTCTTTTTTTTTATAAAAAAAAACAAACAAACAAAGGGGGGGTTTAGGTTTTTTTAGGGGGGGTTTAAAAATACCAAAGAGGGGGTTTAACCCCCAACCCCCCCCCCCCCCTGCGTACGCCCCTGATGTATGGCATTTGCATGGATTATCATACGACGCATTATCGAGTTTCCTACGATGGATGTACGAGTCACGCGAGCTCGGTATGAGTTGCGATGACTTATGTACGACTTGTACCGATCTACCAACAAGTTATCAAGATCTTCCAACGAGTGATACAAGTTTTCAACAATTCATATGCGATCAAGGGGCGGGAAATGCATCATTTTGGCCAGGGGCGGTCAAGCGACTTCTGAAGTTGGAGGGGGGAGGGGGCAACAATAACAAAGGACACCTGTAAAAGGGAAATCTCAAAGCGAAAATATACAATGTTTTAGACGTTGGTTCATACCCTTACATTGTGATTACATTATCAGGGATGATTTCAATCACTTTGTACACAGTACAAGAAATTGTTTAAGCATCATACTTTGCAGTTGAGTGTGTAGGTCCTCAAAATTATTTGCGACCGAGCGAATGGAGCGAGAATTTTTTTTAAAGATTTGTGAGGTCGCAGTACGAAAAATTACATCTTACAAAGAGCAAGAAACCCTATCCTAATGGGGTTATATGCAGTTCTTTTTTAAATAACGGAATACTGAAAAGACCTTTGATAAGTAACATTAGTATATCATCTATAAACGCGAGCGAGCGGAGCGAGCTTTATGTGGAGGTGCTGTTAGTCGCTTGAAATTAGGGGGCACGTTTAATGATGAGAGGAAAAGGGGACACTTATCAGAAATAAAAAGGAACTCGTTTTAAATTACAAAGAGTAATTATTATCAGAAGTGAAAATTGGGCACTTCTTACACCTTCTATAAGAGGCACTCACCAGGGATGAACAAGGGCGCTTATAAAAATAGGAAATGGGCATTTGTCGACGGAAAAGGGGCCCCATCTGATTTTGATAGGGGCATTTATTAGAGGTGAAAAGGGGCTTTTATAAAAAGGGGATAGGTCCCTTATTAGAAAGGAAAAAGGGAACATGTGAAAATATAAGGTGCGCGTATCCGGTTTAAAAAGGGGTAGTTATTTACAGGGGAAGGGGCACTTCATACAAAGGAAAAGGGGCACTTGTCAAAATAAAAGAGGCACATCTCAGATTTGAATAAGGCAAATTATCAGAGTTGAAGGGGGCACTTATCAAAAGTGAAAAGGGGCACTTATTGCAAAGGAACATGGGAACTTGTCGAAGGAAAAGGGGCACTTGTCAAAATAAACGGGACACTTATAAGAGGTGAAAAGGGAAAGGGGCACTTCCACAAACTAATAGGGGCGCTTGTCAAAGAAAAAGGGGCACTTTTCGTATGTAAAAAGGGGCACATTTCGAGTACTGATCCCCTGTCACCCCCCCCCCCCCGAGAGGGTTGCCTCTGATTTTGGCGCTCTCCAAAAAAAAGCTGGATGCCAGAATCATATTTTCTCGATATGTTGGAGGAAGAACAGGCCTTGATCCTCTGCACAATTGTAGGCCAGCTGACGTATCATGGTGCGCCCGTCATGCTCATTTTACTCGCCCTGCACTCTGCTCATGCTCATTCGAAACTCGCCTGAAATCCCCGTACTCGATCGAATAGTGCGTTAATATCGTAAGCAACTCGGCATGACTCGCAGCACGATCGTCTTGCTCGTACTCCACTCTTGGAAACTCGAATAACACCCGCGTATACCTGAAAGTGGCGAGTTGCTACGAGTTATGAAGATTGCAGTGCAAGCTTGTTACGAGTAATGCGAGTATATTACGAGTGTAAGCAAGTTCGCGATCTTATGGCAAGCAGTTTTATCATTAAAACAAATTTCTTGATATCAAGAATTCAATTCTAGATATCACGAAATCGAATCCCTGATATCAGGAAATCGAATTCTTGATATCAAGAATTACCATTGCTTTACAACGTAAAATTATTTCTTGATATCAATTAATAATAAAACGGCTTGCCATAAGATCGCGCCAGCTCGCCACAACTCGAGGTTCCAACTCAGCTAAGTGGGAGCCCTGCTTTAATATGTGGATATTTTGAAGTCATGCAGTCCAGAGCTATTTACGAACTGGCTTATTCGTTGCTGAAAGCCCCTTGGCGGGAAACAAGTACAATCTCATCAGCTCCATACATTCGGTCTACTACACGGGTGACTTTGAGACGACCTTCACCCAACTAGCATCCATGATGAAAGACAATGGTCTCATGATCATCGTTTGTCAAAACGGTAGGTAGTGTATAGACATCATCATTTGCTCCATCGGCTCTTGCAAATTTATCATACACAATATTTAGAAATGCCGTAATAAAACACTTTGAACGAGTGAAAAATCAAATCGAAAATATCTCCAAAAATACTTTTCAACGTAGGGGGAGAACCTAATGAAAACGGACATGAATCGAAATACGATTTGTTTAAGTTCATAACTTTGTACATATTTATTGTAGCCTCTCAATTATTAGGATGATAAATAATCTCAACCCTAATAGTATACTTCATAGCCTATACACCCTTCCTATCTTTTTAGTTTCATGCAAATTATTTTAATTAGAAGTGTTGAACGGGAAGGAGAAGGCTGCTCCCCGGTGAACATGTCCATGGAGTCATGGAGAAAAAAGAAAAGCAAAAATTTCAAAACTCATAAAATCAAAACTTTTACAGGTAATTGCATTAAAACTGAAGTGAGTGCTGGAGATATTAATGATCATTTTAAAATATTGACCTAAAGATATACATCCGTTGTACAATATTGGATCATCTGATGTTAGTTAAAGTTTAATTTCAATATGTATTTTTCACTATATGACATTGATTGTTTATGCTGTGTTTGTTATGCACAAGTTTGTCCGTTTGTTTGTTCATTCGTTGTTGCTCACAGATAGCCTGATGTCAAAAACACAACACAAGTTACCTTGGCTTACAGAAAGCACTAAATCTAATGAACGACTTACTTCAAAGAATGTTCGAGAGTTCGCACAAAGTCAAGGGTATGATGTCACCACTGTTGATATACCGTGTGAGTCAAAAAAAAGTTTACACCTAGAAAATTGGTAATTATTTTTAAAATCATCTATAAACAGTAAATTATTATACATCTTATGAAAGAGTGTTTATCCCAAATCATTTGGTATCATTTTTGTGTGATATGTGTTCACGCTTGGATGAACAGGAGGCATTGTTTGCGAGAATGCAAAAATCGACTTGCGCCAAAGTGATGCCTACAGTATGTATTATGTTGGGATTAGCGGAGTGAGAGAATGAATTGAATGTATCAAATGAAATGCATTGCATATGTTTTTTGCAAAGAGCAAAGTCACACACACCCACACACACACGCGCACAAATGTCCGTTGATATTCGATATTTGATATTTGATATGTGTGGCATGATTAATTTTGTTAGGGATGTTATTTGGATCTGCAAAGACCTAATTAATACCCAAATCCCAATTGTTTTATTCAAACATCACATAAGCAACTTTGGCGCGAGTCGATTTTTGCACTCTTGCAAACAATACCTCCTGTTCATCCAAGCGTGAACACATACCACTTAAAAATGGTACCAAACGATTTGGGATAAAACACTCTTTCATAAGATGTATAATAAGTTACTGTTGATAGATGATTTTTAAAATAATTAGCAATTTTCTAGGTGTAAACTTTTTTTTGACTCACACTGTACATGTACATTGTGACATCACCGAAGTGTTTGATGACCAGTCAGACTTTGGAAATAAACTCCTCGACTTCTTCACCCAGGCGGCGTACTTTCGTCAGACGGCACCGGCTGAGGTGGTGGATGATCTGATGAGCTTTTGGCGTTCTATTTCGACCGAAGATAAAAATGGACCTATTGTAGCACCAGCCCATGACGAAATACTTCTCATCTCAAAATAATTTACGACCATCGTCCTTCAGCGCAGTATGGTGTTTCAAATATCAAGTTGGGCCTATCATAATTTGCTAATTTTTTCATGCGCTTGCTAATTACCTATTTGCCACGCATTGGTGCTCAAACAGCTTCAATAGCACTTTTGGATTAATATTGACAGATAATGTCATGAGGGGGATAAGGGCCAGGGCTGCATACAACTCTTTTTTTAAATTCAAACATCTAAATATGTTTCATAGATTTTTAAATATTTAACAAAATAGTTTCTCACATCTGCTAAGCTCCACCCTAAAAAGAAATGTTCCAGATCTCATGCCCCTAATGACATTATATGTCAATCGTTAATAGTGAGCTAACAAGAGATCGTGGTATGTAGCTTCACCAGAGCTGACTAACTGCTTACAATAGACCATTTAATACCAGCATAGGAGTTGCTATGTCAGACGTGCTGTAGCATCACAAGGAAAAGAAAGTTAATGTGGAGGTTTTGTGTGAAAGCAAGCAATTCGTTTGTGAGCATGTGCTGAGCTGCCGGGGAAATTACAGACGACTGTCTCTTGTTAGCCTAATGATTGACAGATTGGAATGAGATCTGGCGGCATTTTTTTAGGGTGGAGCTTAGAAGGTCTGAACAAATTATTTTTTACAAATATTTAAAAATCTCTGCAATATCTTTAGATATTTGAATAGCAAAATATGAGTTACATGCATCCCTGCACATTAACAGGAATCAACTCATAATTGGATTTCACTCGACCTTTAACACAATGTGTATCCACAGCCACGAGGGTTACAAGATCGTCTGAGACACTTATAGACCATGTTTTGTCATCAGAAAATGTGAAAGAAAACAATGTCGTATCTGTCGGTTCAAGTGATCACGATATGGTTACGTTTCAAGAGGGGGTGTACATTAACATCAAGTGGAAACAATTGCTATATTTTTTTCCGTAATATAAAGAAAATTAACCTTGAAGACAGGGATGCCAGTTTTCAGGCAAGAGCCTGAATTCAGGTCCTGGCGATTTATGTTCAGGCCATAGTTTTTATATTTGTGTGTACAAATAGCTCATTCTAGGTGAATTTCAGGCAATCTGATCAATTCTAAATGACATCCCTGTCAAGACTTACATGTACGTAGCATATCTTAGAACGATGTACTTTATAAACATTCAACTGAGGAACCATACGAAATATGGGTTAAAAAGTTATAATGGATACCTGTATGCATGCCCCTGTTCTAATGGAAAAGGGTTCGTCATAAGAAGTCACCTTGGATGACAAGTGAAATACTGACATTAATTCGAGATAGAAAAAAAGCCAAACAGAAGGCAAAACGGTTTAAATTAGACGCTGATCAGTCAAGTTTATAAGAAATTCCCTATAGATACTTCTTTTGTGAGAAAGGGTTAGCAAAAATACATTATGAACAGTATTATTGAAAAACGTTGGAAATGCCACAATAATGTGGAAAGTTCTGAGAGGATTGATACCAAGTAGTACAAAATTACAACAATACAAAAAAAGTCATCTTGGGTGGAATAAATTGGAAACAGCTCCATTGCTATTATAATAATTGCGTGATTAAACACTTCTTTCAATGTTGTTCCTGTTACCAGTGAAGATGTTATAAAATGTATTGAAGAAACTCCTCACAATAAGGCTATTCATGGTTTTGATACTTTTAATTTCGTTTATTATCTGTATAAAATGATATACACTTAAAATATTGTATCAAACCATATTATGTTCATGAAAATGTATGATGAAAAAAGAAAAAAGATGCAGAAACCAATAAATAAAATAAAATAAAATCAAAATACTATACCATCGAGTATTTTGAAAGATTTATCACTTATTATTGTTGAATCTCTGAAGCGTTGTGCCAAATGAATGGAAGTGTGTCAGAATAACACCCCTTTATAAAGGAGGCGATTGCACCAACCCGTCGAATCATAGACCTATATCTCATAATATTTGTGTTGTCAGTCCTTTCCAACATTTTAGAAAAACTTGTTTTTCGGCAAACTTATAAATATTGAGTGAAAATTATATATTGGTACAAATTCCGTTTTTTTCTTCAACCACGCTTTTCAACAGAGTTAGATTGATTGAATTTAACAGAAAATGTGAGTAACGCGATAAATACTGGCCATGTTATTGGATTGGTAACGTTGGATCAGGAAGATGTGAGTTTTAATACTCACATCTCCCTGGTTGGATCTCGACAAAGCGTTTTATCATAAGGTGCTTGTGATTTGACTTAATTGTATTGTTTGCTTCATAATGTCAGATGTTTAGAATACTAAGTGTGATTGTAATTAAGACTTATTTGCGTATTTTTATTTTTGATATTTCAATTTGTATTATGAATTATCTTTGTTTTGTTGTATGTATATTGTGTGAATGTTTTAACGAAACAACCACACAAACAAGTCAGGTAACTGTATCTATAATATATTCATTTGAACACATTTTGCTTTTGTACTATAAACTGTCAGTCCTGACCTCGTACTTTAACTATCAGAACTTCAGAGTAACCTATTTATTGCCACAAAACTTTGTGCATTTCCTAATACATTACATAAATAAATTACATTTTCTGAGCTTTCTCAAACTGACTTGACTTTCCTTTAAGCAGATTACTGCTAATTTCCATAAACTAAAATAAATGAAATATGTCTATTTTGCATCCATACACAAGCTTGATTATTCACATCTATCTGCATAGTATGAAGTATAAATTCGTTCCAAAACCTCAATATTGGATTGTCACTTTCACTGTTTCGCATGACCTTCCACTGACTTTGACAGGCGTTTAAATTACACATTTCTCGTTCGTTCGTTCGTACAAAGAATATCAAGGAGTAGCACTTCGAAGGCATTTGCGGTCTGAAAACAGAACTCAACTATCCCTTTAAATCAATAACAAGTACAAACACACCAACCAATCAAACACGCCGACTCATCAGCCCAACCTTTTAACATCGTGATCTCTCAAACCAAAGAAGGTGTCTTCATCGACGTGCAAAGTGTTCATGACCAGCTGGGGAATATTCGAGAAGCTCAAGATGATCTGGCCATTATCATCGGGAATGCTGTTGAGACAGCTGTCAAGGCAGCAATACCTGCAATTGTGAGGGCAGTGAGAGAAGCCTGTGTTACCTCTGTGAAGGAGGATATCAACCCACACCTACCTCGCAGCCAATTCGAGAGGGATGAAGTTGACCAGCAGATGCGGAGGGAAAATCTTCGTATCGTAGGACTCACAGAGGGGCAGGTAGGACAATTGGAGACAGAAGAAAATGCAGGTGAATCAGAAGAGGCCTTGATGAACAAAGTGTGTCAGCTGGCAGAAGAGGTTGGTGTGAACATCACCCCAGATGACATTTCAGCTTGCTATCGGGTTGGGAAGCCAAGAGTGGGAGGAGGAGGAGCTCGCCAAACGATAGTTAGGCTTATCTCTCGGCGAAAGAGGGATGAAATATATAATCGAAAGTATGCTTTGAAGGGCGAAAATTCCTACAAGGGCGTTTTTGTCAACGATGATCTAACCCCCTTGCGATATTCTGTGCTGGGAAGCGCAAAGAACTCTCCTCTTGTTAAGAATATCACCACAAATGGGAATATCATTTGTAAAATGCAGTATGACACCTTCAAAGTCATCAAAACACCTGATTTGTTTGATGTCGGGCTAAATGACATCAAATACGAAGATTTTAAACTCTCCATAATGTAAATGACTTATAAATATGATGAGCATTAAATATGTTATTATTTAAATGGAACAAAATGAGACATCTGTAATTCAATCACATAATGTTAGCCCTCATTTATTTGATAATACATTATCAGAGCAAATGTTACATTCATTCTGTATTTCCGAGTTAATATCAGATCTCTTAATAAGAACTTTGAAAATCTAAATTTGTTATATGAAGATACATTAAAAACAAAATTTGATATAATTGCCTTATCAGAAGTGTGGAATGTTTTTTCAAACAAAGGTATTTTAGGTTTGAATGATTATATCCTTGAGGTAAAGTGTAGAACAGGTGGCACAAGGGGTGGAGGAGTTGTAGCTTACATTCACTCTTCATTAAAATATGTTATTCTTGACCATGAAGTCACTCACACAGAAAGTCTATGGTTAGAAACTGACCTGAATGGTAGGAAAATTACTGTAGGTATTATTTATCGTAAGCCCAATACCGATATTGATCAATTTCAAAACTCCTTGTTGGTAACATTAGAAAGATTGAAAATTGATAAAGCAAATAGTTTTACTTGGAGATTTTAACATTAATGTACTACACAAGGAAGGAATAGATATGAAAGCAGAACAATTTTTAACTTCTTTACAATGTTTGGGTATGCAACAATTAATCACCTCACCAACAAGAGTAACTAAAACGACTTCCTCTCTTATTGACCATGTGTACACTAATGTAACAATTTCTTCTATTCATGCTGGAGTTATAGAAACTGATATATCAGATCATTTCCCTATCTTTGTTGCATTTGAGCATCTTAGACAGGCAAGTAAAACAAGCCACAAAAAGTCTATGTTTCGTACCTTCAAAAATTATGATATTAATACATTTCATGATGATCTACGTAAAATTGATTGGAACAATGTAAGTGGTTGTACAAAATTAAATGAGTCGTACTCTGTATTTTACGACTTGTTTACGCAAGTCTGTGACAAGCATGCACCAATTATATCATCAACTTCGAAGAACCTAAAAAAGGGGAAAAGTACTGGGAGAAAACCATGGATGACTAATGCTATTTTAAAATCAGTCAAGAAGTAGCACAAGTTGTATTCTAAACTAACGGCATCAAAATTCCAACAGAAAGACGAGTAAGAATACAAGAGGTATAGAAATGTTCTAACTACAGTTCTACGAAATGCAAAAAGACAATATTATAGTAACCTCTTCTTCATTAATAAGAATGATAGTCGTAAAACGTGGAAAACAATTAACGAGTTGTTTGTTTGTTGTTGTTTTTTTGTTGTTGAAATAAATCTTTATTCAGATAAAATCATGGATAACATCGTAGTACATAAATATTCATAACAAAGCACTTAATCACATGTCTAAATGAGGTCAAATCAAATTATATCTCTATTTACTTGATAGCAGATTTTAAATTAGTAATTGTCTTCTTCCACTCAATAATATTCAAATCAGTTGTCTTAGTTTTATTTTCCTCTACTTCTATTTTGTATTTCAACATAAACAAAAAATATTTGCTTATTATTCTCGTCACTACATTTTTATTAAATTGATTTCCACTACTCGCTTTATAGATTGCAAATAAAGCATAATGAAGTATTAAATCAATATCTGTAACATTTTCTTTTGCGTCATGAAAACCATATACAACACAAATGGGTAAGAATTAAAAAATTACAGAAGGAGTTACATAATAATATTACAATAACGTTCGAAAATCGGTAAATATGTTCGCATTAAAAAAATACATGTATAATAGTACCAGGTTTATTACAGTAATAACACAAATTGTTCTCCTTGATTTTCCATTTGAATAAATTAACAGGTGTTGGTAATTTATTATACATAAATTTAAAGTTGAATTGTATCAAATAATTATCACGAGCATATTTCAATTTAAATAACCATAAAGAATCCCACTTAATAGTAAAATTTGTCTGTAAGGTTTTGTTCCAGAAGTCTACCGCCCTAGATGGTTTTTGGATTAAATTTACGAGTTCCGTATATATTTTTTTTTACAGTAATAGAGTGTATTGAGAATTCAATACTATTCAAATTCAAATTAGAGTATATCACTGATTTACGTTTGTAATCGTTGAAATCATAAACTTGTTCGCCATATTTTATGATTCGCCTCCATCTTTGTTGTATTGCGGTTCTTATTTTGGCATGTTCACTCAACCATCTATCATCATAATAGATAAGTTTATCTTTCAATTCTTTGACTGTCAAAAATCTATTTCCTATCACTATATCCCCTAAAAATAATATACCCGATTTTATCCAATTTGTATACAACAATGCTTTTCCTTTAAATTTGATATCACAATTTAACCAAATCATTTCTTTTGTTACACTTCCATAGGTGTGGTGTATATCTTTTACATAATTAACCTGCTTTACCGTAAACCATGTACAAAGTAAATCACAATAGAAATCAGGTATTTTCCCTCTATAAGAAGTCACATATTTTGGTAAACATTTACAGTTCATAATAATATCAATCCCTCCCAGTTTTTCAATCCAATACTCAAACAAATTTATCCACTTCCCTTTCTTTTCTTGGAGTTCTTTAAAACTTAAGAAGCTAAACAACCATTTTATTCGTAAAGACATAAATTGTGTACACATGTCAACCATATTCATGCCTCCATTTAAAAGAGTATTTATCATGTTTTCCTTTTTCACTTTTGCTCTATTACCCCATAAAAAAATATAAAATAACTTTTCATACGCTTTTATCCATTCCATAGGGCATGATAAAACTTGAGCTGTATAAATCAATTTTGAAATAACAAGGCTTTTAAAGATAATTACTTTCCCTTTAAATGTCAAGTTCCTCCGTTTCCAAGAATTTAAAAGCTGTTGGATTTTAATGAATCTTTCTTGAGACCAATTCATATTCACACTCAAAGATTTATTCTTACTGAAGTATATACCCAGAGATTTAACAAAAGTATCACACCAACTTATATTCTTTATTGTCTCTGAAGGAGAAGTATTGCCCAACCATATAGCTTTGGTTTTATTAGTATTTAAATGTATTCCCGATACCCTTTCAAAATTTTCAATCACATTTATTACCTTCCTTCCAGATTTAACGTCTTGTACAAAAATTGTCATATCATCAGCCAGTTCAGCTACCTTAATTTCTGTTTTGTGTCTTCCGATAGTAATACCTTTAATATTTACATTCTGTCTTATTTTGTTGCTTAAAACTTCGACACTCAGGATAAAAAAGTAGGGCAGACAGGGGACAACCTTGCCTTTATGCCTCTAGATGGTTTAATATTGCCAGTAAACCATCCATTTACTGTAACTGATAAGCCTGGATTTGAATATAACAATCCAATCCATTGCCGAAAGGATCGCCTAAAACAATATAACTGCAAACACTTGTCAATGTATATCCATTCCAACGAGTCGAAAGCTTTTCTAAAATCTGTGAAAATAATTGCCCCATCTTTAGCCGTTAAATGATGGTAGTCAACAACGTCTTGAACTAGTCTAGCATTATAAATACCGCTTCTACCCTTTAAATAACCTACTTGATCTTCATTAATAATGTCTGCTAACACATTTTGTAATCTTTTGGTCAAAACCATCGCTAATATCTTGTAGTCTATATTTAAAAGAGTTATTGGTCTCCAATTTTCAAGTTCCTGTTTATCTCCACCTTTAAACAATAAAGCAATAACGACTTTCCTTTGTGAATAACTTAAGTGTCCTTTCTCAAAAGCCTCGTTCAAACTATGAAGAACCAGATCGTTTACTTCTGACCAAAATTCTTTATAAAATTCTACGCTTAAACCGTCGAACCCTGGTGCTTTATTAGGTTTCATACTTGTTATCGCTTCAGTAATCTCTTTCATTGTAATTAACGAGTTGTTGAGTGGTGGAAATGTCAAAAAATAAAGTAACCAATGTAGAGAAATTATTAAGCTCAGGCGGTGGAGACAATAGATCGAGTGATAACATCTGACAATGAAATAGCTAACGAATTTAACAACTTTTTTGTAAACATAGGTCCAAAGCTGGCAAAGGAAATACCACCAGTGAATTCTGACTTTACAGAATATTTAGGATATAGAACAGAAAAATCACTATTTTTAAAACCAATAACAGAGAATGAATTGAAATGCCACTTACAGACTTTAGATACAAACAAAGCATGTGGCTATGATAATTTGCCGGCAAGGTTGTTGAGGGATGCTGCCCTGTACATTTCAAGATCATTAACATATATTTTCAATCTTTACATAGAAAGAGGTAAATTTCCAGACGCTCTGAAAGTAGCAAAAGTGACACCTATTTATAAAAAGGGGCGAAAAGATCTATATGGTAATTACAGACCTATTTCAGTTTTACCTATACTGGGTAAAATCTTTGAGAAAATAATAAATAATCGTGTAATTGACTATTTTGAAGCTAGTACTATCTTGTTCCAACACCAGTATGGTTTCCGTAAGAAACATAGCACTAAGTTATCTTTGATTAATCTTGCAAATACACTATTGAAATACTTTGATGAAGGTAGAACAACAGTTGGCATCTTTATTGACTTTCAAAAGGCATTTGATACTATAAACCACAGCATTTTCCTCAAAAAAATGTCACACTATGGAATACGTGGGTTAGCCTTGCAATGGTTTGAAGATTATTTGTGTAAACGATCACAGTTTATACAATATATAGACAAAATGTCTTTGAAATTGAATATAACATGTGGTGTTCCTGAAGGCTCCGTTCTTGGACCAACATTATTTTTACTATATATAAATGACTTACCTAACTCCACAAACTTTTTCAATTTTAGATTATTTGCTGATGATTCAAATCTTGTTCATAATTTTAATCCTTGACAAAAAGAAATTGATTTAGAAATTGTAAGTGAAAATTTAATGAAGGTGCAGGAATGGTGTAATGCAAATGAAGTCACAATTAACCTACAGAAAACAAACTATATGATTATGAAATCCAAAAGTAGATCAATAGACAAAAAAGGATCTGTGAGAATATCTAGATCAGATATTAAAGAGGTAACCGTTGCATCAATTGTAGGAATTGAAATTGATTGTCACCTTTCATGGAAAGAACATATTCAGACAATAAACAAATGCATAAGAAAGAAAGTAGGTATTCTGTTTAAACTGAGACATTTTGTTCCCAAGAATATACTTGTGTTATTATACAGTGCGTCCTAGAAAAAACGAAACCGAGAAGTATCGATGTTCTATCATAACTTAATCACAACTATAATTAATGAATGATACATATTTGGAAAGCTTAGAGTCTCCTCTTTCATGTGATGCTACTCAGATAATGCATATTTCACGCATGAGTGATTAAAAACAATTTGAAGGAAGGAAACCAAAAAGACATTTGGCGGGCGGTATCTGAATTTCGAAGAAAAATTCACATTTCTAGAAAGTTGAGTTTCTGTCCTGTAAGAGGACACTTTTTTTTTTTTTTTTGACCTCGAAATTTGAAAATTTGACATTTTGCTCCGTTGGGGGGGGGGTAGGGTCATCTGTTTTTGGTCAGTCATGGGGATAATTTTTTTTTTTTTTTTTTTTTTTTTTTTTTTAAATAATTAAAAAAAAAAAAAAAAAAAAAATCCAAAAGGGGGGGGGGGGGGGGTTTAGGGGGGTTTTGGGGGGGTTTATACACATAAAAATACCAAAGGGGCGGTTAACCCCCCAACCCCCCCCCCCCCCCTGCGTACGCGCCTGGTCAGATGAAACAGCTCAGATATGCAACTAGGAGAAAAGAAAGTGGCTTACTCTATCAACCAAAATGTAAGACAACGCAAGGGCAATTTTGTATTTCGTTTGTAGGAACAAAGCTGTGGAATGATCTCTCAGATGAAATTAGATTAAAAACATCGAGGTTATCCTTTCGGAGACATCTTTCCACCTACGTTCTATGTAAATGACGTGGGCTCAATCCCACCCCTTCGTTATTTCCTTTTATTTTACTTGTCTTCCTTTTATATATGTATACACTTGCTTGTTGACGATTATAGCTGCCTTAAGCACTTACAGGATTTGTGCTTGTACGCACATCTGTATGATTATCTTTATTAATACATCCTTTTCATTTTTATGAACACATTGATGATTTTATTTGTTCAAAGATTTGTCTTCTTTTATTATAATGCTTTAACACTTAAACTGTTTTCATTTTAGTATGTAAAACAGTTACATGATACTGTATTATTTTGTTGTAGATATGTAAATACAAAACAAACAAGTTTTACATTCATATGTAATTATGTATAAACAAATTAACAGAAAAAAATCTTGCCAAAGAATGGAACTAGGCTCGACTAGCACTTGTGATAACTTCTAGTTCCTATTAACAACTTCACCTAAATATAGTAATATACATGTTTACGTATATATCTTTTGTACATTTAATAGTATGCACATTTTTGTCTAAAAATATCGTTTTAAAACCATTACTGTTCAATCGACATTACTCTTATGTTATGTATACATGTATCAGTATTATTATTTTTTGCATTGTATGATTGTCCATATGTACTGTCATCATTGTGATGTGTTGTTGTTAATAAATTCAAATTCAAATTCAAAATTCAAATTCAAAATAAATAAGCACTTGGAAAAGAAAAAAAATTACAGTACAGTGAGTTCAATTTATCGCTCAGCAATTGAACTGGTTACACATTTGACAAAGTAAAGATGTCTGTAAATCAGGGGCGGTAAATCCCGAGGGGATGGGGGGGACACGTCCCCCCTCAATTTGTTTAGGGGGATCGTTCCCCCCCCCCCCCCGGAATCGGCTGCGCCTCGTGGGTTCAAACCATTCAAAGGTACCTTGTGCACACAATTCCTACCGACGCACTCGAACCTGTGCATCATTTGTACATTGTATAATGTAAAAATCTTCTCCCTCGGTAGCTACGCTCCCTCGCATAATATCCTTCAAAATGTACAAGTAAATATTGTAGAAAAATGAAGTGTGAAAAAAGTATATCGCTTGTTTTTATACTATAGTTTTGCTAAGGAATGTAATTATTTAATACAACAAAATTTCAAAATCCTGAGACGGGGTAGGCACTTCCGTCACCTTCACCCCTTTCATTCACTATGCTCCCTCGCACTAGCGTACTGATGAGGAGGGGGTGGAGGGCAGTTGCCCCTCCCATGAAATTCAAACGTGGTTTATTTCTAATTCGATACCAGGGATTTGATGTTGCTGAAATGACATGATTTTCCCTAAGCATCCAAGGGCTCTGCCCCCAGGACCCCAACAAGGGCCCTAAGGTGGCCCCTGGATGCTCATCTAATCGTAATTTAATGCCTAACAACCCCTGAGCTTCTGGGGGATGTACCCCCTGGACCCCACGTCAATTTACGCTCCACTTGATTCGCTCTACCTGATCGTAAATACTTTAGCCCCTCCCCCTCCCCCCACTTAAAAAAAAACGTTCCGCGGAGCCAGCATGTAACATGTAAGAGTGGTGGTGATGCGGATTTGTTTTCGGCTGCTCGCTGTCAAACGTTTTTGCTATGTTCCCTCGCTTATCACATTTCGTCCCCCCCCCCCAGGTCATGAAAAGAAATCGCCGCCCCTGCTGTAATTATAAACGAAGAAGAACATGGTTAACAAATTGACCCAGTACCAAAGTACCAATGTATATATTCCTTACACTTATTAGTTCAAACAAACAAATATATTCCATTTTGCTTGAATAAAAATAGAATAAAATTCAAAAACGCTGCGAAGACTTGTCGACGGAAGACACGTGGCGACATTGATTTGGACTACCGTCGATGTTCTGCTAAGCTGAAATGTTCGGCGTCCTGAACTTCGATGAACCACATGTAGTCTAGGAGCGAAGACCCATGGTAGAAATTGACGAAACCGATAAAAGAAACTCGGCACCGATGTAAATCTCGGCCAGTTGAACCCGATAAGTACCAGGAAAAAAACTTAGAGATGAGTTACAAAGCAGGTATCAGAAAAAAGGTACGGGGGGGGGGGGGGCGACGGGCCTTTTTTTCACGAATTAGGCACCGTGACAAAAAAGAAGAAAGAAGCTCTTACCCCCCCCCCCCCCCCCTCCCCGCGCTTATACACGGAGGGGGGGGGGGGGGGGGGGGGGGCTGAGTCTTTCCATTCACTCCACACCGATTGATTGCTCAACAATGTTGCACTTTGCTTCCCATTATTAGGCATATGTTTGCTCATTTATTCTGAAGCTCCATGACTTTTAAAAAAATGTATTGTTCCAAAATGTATGGTTTCAAAGGTTGCCGTTTACATTGTACTTTATAAACTGTCCACTATATTGCTAATACAAATCCTGTTCCGATCGAGGAGCGCACTTGGGTCTGTACAATTCGTCTACACGTCTGCTTGTCCGTACGACTACAGCTGAGAAATGTCTGCTGCTATTTCTACCATAAAACCTCTGATAGACGATCATGAGCGCTACGAAGATGTTTATTCCAATGCTTTCTACAAGGTGGCTCCGACAGATGTCACTCTCGAAAAGGTGATTCAATATTTTGATGCCACAGTGATGAAGAGGCTTACCGATGACTTTGGGTGTGGTGAAGAGTTCAGTCTACTAGGTGTAGGAGTCGGAGAAGGTATATATAGTTATTTCTTTTATAAAATCAGTATATATTGATTGTAGTCATCAGGGGCGGCGATCCCGGGGGGGGGCGGGGGGGGGGGGGACACGTCCCCCTCAATTTGTTTAGGGGGGTCGTCCCCCCCCCCCCTGAAATTTGAAAAAGTGCATAAAGAAAATGTATAGCGAATACTAACTAAAGACTGCAACAGACTTTTAGGCTCTGGAGGGCCCAAGAGTGCAGCGTTTAGCCTAATAAAAATGCAAAAATCTTCTAGCTCGGTCGCTACGCGACCTCGCATTATTTCCTTTAGAGTGTACAAGTAAATATTGTAGAAAACCTGTATTCCGTTGGTATCACCGTGATACCCGCTAGCGTACTGATGGGGGGGGGGGGGGGCATTTGCCTCCCCCAAATAAAATTCAAACTTGTTTTATTTCTAATTCGATACCCGTGATTTACAAATGTTGCTGAAATGACATGATTTTTCCTGATGTTTCCTCACTTTTGTGTAAATTATACGTGTTTTTTTAGCGTTTGTTGGACAATGAAAAATTCCCAAATTTACAGTCAGGCAACACAATTTTATGCTTATTAAGAAGCCTACATGTCAGGGCCCATGGAACTGAAGGTTAGGGGGCTCGAGCCCCCCTCCCCCACTTTTTTGAAAAAGTATATCAAAGATAAATAGAAAGAAAGAAAGAAAGAATAGTAGCCTGCCAGTGTCACAAATAAGGTTTCAAAATATGCTCATCTGACCGTAATTTAATGGATCCCACGCCAATTATTGTCCTTCCAGTGTCACAAATAAGGTATCAAAATATGTTCATCTGACTGTAATTAACTGCCCAAAACCCCCAGCTTCCGGGGGCTCTGGACCTCACCAAGGGCCCCAAGGTGGGCCCCTGAATGCTAATCTGACCGTAATTTAATGCCTAAAGCCCCTGGGCTTCATGAGGCTCAGCCCCCTGAACCCCTCAATTAATGACCTACTAGTTTCACTAATAAGGTGTCAAAAATATGCTCATATGAACGTAATTAAGTGCCTAAAACCCCTGAGCTTCCGGGGGCTCTGCCCTTGACCCCCGCCGGGGCTTTGCCCCTAGAGCCCACGCCAATGTACGCTACACTCTACCTGATCGTAAATACTTTACCCCTCCCCCCTCCCACTTTGAAAAAACATTCCGCGGGGCCTGCATGTAACGTGTAAGAGTGGTGGTGACGCGGATTTTTTTCTTTCTGCCCCCCCCCCCCCCCTCCAAAATAAAAAAGTTTTTGCTCATTACGCCACTGGGGATACCAACGGAATACAAATTTTCCTCGCATTTCTTCCCCCCGGTCATGAAAAGAAATCGCCGCCCCTGGTAGTCTGGTAGTCTGCGTATACTGTCTGTGATACTGTTGTCAAGGAGAGCGTATCTGACGGCAGATGCCCCAACGCCAGCGGATTTTATCCAAATAAAAGTATATACAGTGCTTACAAAAAAGTGTACTCAACTTTGGTAGCTTCTAATTATGGAGTTATAACCTATGTGACCCTAAACCATATTTCATTGTAAGAAAGGACTAATACTCTGTCTAATGATATCATTTGCATAATTGTGCTGCTAAGGATAACTGAACAGCAGGCGTTTCAAAAAGTATTGTCAAAATCCCCTTGTACCAAGTTTGGGCTGAAGTAATGAATGTAGGGTCAAAAGCCATTATATTTTGTGTTATCTCGTTCCAAAAACAATTGCTCATTTATTTACATTGAATATTAGGCAGTTGAAGTCTTAATATCAACTCAAACTCAAGGAAATGCTTACTGATTATAAGCACAATTTCTGAAATTCTCTTTGTTATGATGATAACAATCTTGACGTCATTCGCTTCCCTTGTTTAACCCTAAGAAGGCCGGGCTATTTGAGGTCTCAATACGGCCGGGGTGCCATTATGCCCCCCTAAGTTCTTGATCGCCGCGAAAATCTGCACGTATGTCAAGTGAAGTGTATAGAATACTATGGTAAATTTAATTTTTTGAAAAATATACTCATTTGCATATTCATGGTAATTTATGCAAATAAGGTCATACAATTCATATATTATTTATATTTAAAGAGAAGGTTGAGTTCTGGGAAGAGGTAACAAATAATTTGTGAGCGTTATCATTGTTATTATGCAAGTGTGGAAGAACATCAGGGGGGTGTTTCACTAAGCCCTAAAATCGATCTTAAAATCGATTTGATCAATTTTAAAGTCTTAAAATTGATTTCGATTTTAGGAGCTGTTTCACTTAATAAATAAAATCGATTTTGGCCTTAAAATCGATTTTAAGTTAGAGTGTGATCCATATCAATTTTAAATCAATTTTATCCTTATTCACTCCATTATTGATATGCTATGTTCAGCATTCATTGGTTTTAAAGGCGTAAGTGTCGGCTATCTTCAATTTGAACATACACTGTCGCTCATAAAGGTGGAATATTTTTGTTTTACCCCAATTTATGGAATTATTTTGAAAATAATTTAAAAATAATAGATCTAGATAATAGTATACATTCTCAGATTTTATTGAATCATAATTTGACAATGTGTGTTTTGCGTGACTGCTAAAGCATGTGTATGCTACTATGCTTATTAACTAGGGGACCTATGCCCTTAAGTCATAAATGACAGTAATGAGGATTAATGCCCCACAAAAGGGCACTAATATAGCACATCGACACGGTTTTGATCCTGGGGCCTCACAGTTACGAAGCCATTGCTTTGTCTCTGAACCATGACTGTACGCAGCGGGGGCTAGGGTAGGGGGCAGTTTCCATAAAAAACAAACAAACAGAAAATGCAATAAATTTTCAATAATTTATTGCATTTTACCCCGGTCCTCAAAATAACAAAATCCTCTTTGTGCCCATGCCCTCAGTGAGCCATAATGCATGGCCGTCCAGAGGATTTTTTTATGTTGGGGACCGTGGTAAAATGCAATAAATTATTGAAAATTTATTGAATTTTCTGTTTTTTAAATTTATTTATGGAAACTGCCCCCTACCCTAGCCCCCGCTGCGTACAGTCATGGTTCAGTGACAAAGCAATGGCCTCGTAACTGTGAGGCCCCAGGATCAAAACCGTGTCGATGTGCTATATTAGTGCCCTTTTGTGGGGCATTAATCCTCATTACTGTCATTTATGACTTAAGGGCGTAGGTCCCCTAGTTGATAAGCATAGTAGCATACACATGCTTTAGCAGTCACGCAAAACACACATTGGCAAATTATGATTCAATAACATCTGAGAATGTATACTATTATCTAGATCTATTATTTTTATATTATTTTTAAAATAATTCCATAAATTGGGGTAAAACAAAAATATTCCACTTATATGAGCGACAGTGTACATCTGAAAATGAAGAATTCTGTTCAAAATGAATGGCAATTTATTTTCAATAATAAATGTGACACTCTGGTGAGGGGGGGGGGGTGGAGCACAATGGCCCATTTTTTCTTCAAAAATACATGGGCGGCCCGTTTTCTCCTTAACCCTATCTAGCCTGGGGGGGGGGGGGCTTATCCAGCCGGCGGCACGGGAGGGGGCCCAATTAGTGTAGTGAGCACTATTATTATTATTATTATTATTTTTTTTTGGGGGGGGGGGACCCTCGACATTTTGAAAAATCGCACCCCCTCCCCTTGAGCGCCAGGGGAGGGGGCCCATCTCAAAAAAAAAAAGGTACAGTTAACGTGTTCTTACATGTTTTTTCCCCAGGGGAGGGAGCCCTGGCCCCCTGGATCTGCCACTGCTTAGAAGCACCCCCAGGCTATGCAGTTTCAAAATAACCCATGCTAGATAGGGTTAAAGTGCCCCTTTTACATGATTAACATCCCTTTTTGTTTATTACAAGTGCACTTTTCCTTCATGTGGTTTGTCCCGTTTCACTTTGTTTTAAAGTTCCTCTTGTTATTTCTAATAACTTCTTATGTTTTCTTCTTAGAAGTGACCCTTTTCAATTTTGTTATGTGCCCCCTTTTCTATATTTTTTAACCATATGTGCTTACAATTATGTGTCCTTATTCCGTTCATATTCTCTCTCTCTCTCTCTCTCTCTCTCATTAACATAAAACGACACTCCCATCACAACGCTTTGCTTGCCGCCCCTTTCAAGGTAATTTTGTTTCTTCATGAACACCCCTCCCCCCTCTTCCCCCACAAAAAAGAAAGAAAGAACAAAAATGAATAAATAAACACTAACTTATAACAAGAGCATTACTAGGATATTTGAATACTCACCAGCAAACAAACACACTATTATTGAATCACAGCATTGCCCTTTATCATCATGTAATAATTATCACCATGCGCTAGCGTACAATCTCATCTATTCATCCCCCCCCCCCCCCCCCTGTTACACCCACAAATGTAATAACGCCCACAAATGTAATAACACTTTACCCACAAATGTAATAACACCCACAAATGTAATAACACTTTACCCACAAATGTAATAATTTCACCCACAAATGTAATAATTTTGAATCGCCCACAAATGTAATAATGACTGTACCCACAAATGTAATAATGACTTTACCCACAAATGTAATAAATTTGAAGTGATATTTTGTCAAATTTGTTCAAAACTAAAACCCTGTAATAAAGCATGGGTATAGCGCGCAATCTTTACTCCAGACCCGGTTATTTCAAAAAATTAAAAAATCTTCAAATCTAAGACCCCATAATCCTTTTCCTGTGGAATAACATGAGAATCGAGCGTAGTCTTTCCTCCAGACACGGTTATTCAAAAGTAAAAAATAAATAAAATAAATAACTTTTAAACTAAGACCCCACCATCTTCCAAACTAAGACCCGGTAATAAAGTATGGGTTTAGAGCGTAGTTTTTCTTCCAGACCCGGTTATTTCAAAACTTTTTAAAAATCTTCAAAACAAAGACCCCATCATCTTATTCCTGTGGAAGAACAATGAGTATTGAGCGTAGTCTTTTCTCCAGACCCGGTTATTCAAAAGTTAAAAAAAAACAAAACAAAACAAAACAAAACAAAGAAAAAACCTTTTAAACTAAGACCCCTCCATCTTCCAAATTAAGACCCGGTAATAAAGCATGGGATTAGAGCGTAGTCTTTACTTCAGACTCAGTTATTTAAAAAAAATTAAAAACCTTCAAACTAAGACCTCACCATCTCATTCCTGTGGAATAACATGGGTATAGAGCGTAGTCTTTCCTCCAGACACGGTTATTTCAAAAGAAATAGAAATTTAAACAAATCTTCGAAACTAAGACCCACCATCTTATAATAAATTAATAATAAATTACATTTATATAGCGCTTAATACAAAGTTTCTAAGCGCTTAACAAAAAATAAAATTAAAGTAATGTTAACTTACAAATTACAAGAATATAATACATGATACATAATTATAATAACAAATTCTTAATAACAATAATACAATAATAATAGTTCCTCTTTTTTCTTCATTTAAAAATAAATTACATTATTACATATGTGGATACAACACTTCACAAATAAATGATTGGTCGGCGGTCACACGAACTGACGAATCAGTCAAAATGGTCCATATATATATAACACACAGAGGAGGGACCGATTCGATGGTTCGTTGACCGTCGACGATTTTTTAATCATGTAAATATTCTAACGCCCACAAAATAATATCCTGGAATTCAAAGTTCGTAGAAAAAAAAGTAATCGAATATCATTTTTTCTGGGACGCACTGTATATATATATATATATATATTATGTTACATATCGTGAACATATTTAATAATCACATGCATAAAACAATCAGCGTCAATATTTAAATACATTTAAGGTCACTCATTCGATTACTTTTTTTTACGCTATACCCATGCTTTATTACAGGGTTTTAGTTTTGAACAAATTTGACAAAATATCACTTCAAATTTATTACATTTGTGGGTAAAGTCATTATTACATTTGTGGGTACAGTCATTATTACATTTGTGGGCGATTCAAAATTATTACATTTGTGGGTGAAATTATTACATTTGTGGGTAAAGTGTTATTACATTTGTGGGTGTTATTACATTTGTGGGCGTTATTACATTTGTGGGTGTAACACCCCCCCCCCCCTTTTATCTTCTTAAAAAACAAAAAATACATACAAAATAAAATTAACACAGATTTTAATGTATAATCAATATGCGTATGCTTTTAATGAATGAAATCTACATTTTGTAAATGATGAGCATAGCAAACACATTCAAGGGATACAATTAGAACATTTTAAATGACACAAATGAAAGTGCTCCCATGAAAGTATCAGCCAGTTGTTAAAACTACTGCAGCTGATATCTGCCACTCTCTATTCGAGTTACCTTTAAGGAGATTAAAAGAGTAATACTTGTCACAAATATTTCTGTTACTCATATGGTTGTTAATCTAAGGATGATATGCATTGTCATGTAAGGTCACGCAGTCGGTGAGAATGTGATTTTCTTGATGCAATAGTATGTCTATATGAAATTAATCATCAATTCTTTTCTATCAGCTTTGACAAAAAATTCTAAGGACAACATAAGTCAGAGTTAATATATTTCCTGCAGGAAAAATCTGTTTTCACTCAATCACAATGTTCTGTTGTTTATTTTCTATTTGTTATTGTGCAATTGCTACAATAGCACTTTAAGCACCAACAGGTAATTATCGATACATAGTCATGTAAGAAGTGCCTCTAGGAAGAGTTCCAAATAGGTCATCAAACTGCTGCTCAGATGAATTGCTAATTTAAAAATTCCAATTTGATATTTTGAGATTTATTGCCATGAATATAATTATCTATGTAATGTGAGTTTGGTAACAATAACCTCCATGACAGAATAATAGCTTTTTATTTCTTTTCTTTTCTTCTGCAAGATTCTAAAATTCTAAAATATAGGAAATCTTGGAAGTATCATTAAGACATTTACTTCCTTTACAATATTTTATGTTAACATTTTATCAAACCCATAACCTCATACTCGATGGCAAAATTTTAGTACCTTGACTAGAGCATTTTTAATAGCTTATAGGAATTCATTTGTAAATGTTGGTTGTAAAAGTGACCATTCCATGATACCAAGATCTGTATCTCATTGTGGTCCCTCTTGCTTAAAGCTGGAAAAGGGAGCTTCTATCTGTAGGCTGGCTGATGTTTCATAGGAAGCATAATGTTGCAGGTAATTCAGGCTCTGCAGTCTAGAATCAGAATTTAAAGTTATGTAATAAATGAATCAATTAGTAAATACTAGTGCAATTTTCCAACCTATCTTCAACTTTTGTATTCATGATTATTTCAAATACTTTAATTGCTAAATAAATAAAGTAGAAGAATACAAAATTTTCTTTAAAAAATTTGAGACAAAAGTAGTTTTAGCAACAGAAGATAAATGATTGTTTGCTTTGGAGAAGAAAAATCATTTCATAACCATTTGTGTACGTTTATACAACAGAATGGTTAAGATGGGTTTTAGACTTCTTACAGGGATTATGACAAATGTACTGACTAATGTCTTTTCTTTTTTAATGACTGCTGTAGAGGTATGACAACACTGGCAGGCACAGAACATGCTGATAAGATCAATTATGGTAATTGATACTGCTTACCTTTTCAACTTGAAGAGATGGACAATAAAAGTCCATATGTCATGAACTAGCAGTACATGAAAATGCCATAGCTCTTTAGTTTGCAACCTAAGATTTAATACAGAGATACATAATTGTGATGAAGAGCGCACATCTATTTTCCAGAAAAATATTTGTCATTGTATCTAATGTGTTCAACAGAACATAATTACATTTTTATCAGTAATTGCAATAGTAATTTACATGTATTTGGTCCCACACATTGTTACCAACCACATTGGAAGTTTTTAGACATTTGCAAGATTGACTATGGAGTCTAATCTTGATCTCGGATACCCTACTCTTGAACCAAACACTGTTGTACACAGAATCAATGAACATTCCCCTGTCGTGAGTAAAAGGGAAAGATATACCTCAACTGGTATATAACAAACATCTTTATATATGCTCATAACATGTTCCCTGAAAAGCATGGCTCTTCAAATGCTTTCATATTCTAAATATGACATGAAACATCCGGGTAGGATCTTTTCGCCATGTGTTCGTGTAGTCCCATATACATCATTCTGTGTACAGTGCTTGTAACTTTGCCAAGATTTGGCCAAATTTCCTATATTCATATTCATATTAATATTTATTTCATTTCCAACAGAAAGGTAAACAAAGATATTACATTTGATTTCATACATAATTCATTTTTTCAAGAAACTATACAAATAAACTTTGCACATAATAAAATTATTACAAGAATTTCTTAATTTCTGAGGAAATGGGGGGGATCCACTAAAAAGCAGTGCTTGTAGGTTGTGGATCCCCCCAGAAAAAAACAAAAATATAAATGTTTCAAATTTTGCCTACGAAGACTTAGAAAACACAAGACAATATTTCAAAACAACATACAATTTACAAACACGAAACGAACAAGGAGAAGTAAAACAGATAAGAAGGAAAGGGGAAAAGGGGGAAGGAAGAAGAAGAAGAAGAAAGCAGGACAAATCATGACTGGAAAAAGTAAGTTATAATGTTAATTTTGGGAAGGTAAGATCATAAGACCAAATAAATATTAAATTAATCGAGCAGATGATGAAGACCTTAATGAAAAATGAAGATGATTACCAACTGTTATCAGATTATTCTTGTATATTACTATAAGATTTGAGCAAAAATGTTTTTAGATTTTTCTTGAAAGAATTTAGGGATGGACTATTTTTAATACTTTCACTTAGAGAATTCCAAAATCTAGGACCATCATACATAAAAGACTTCTTCGCTATTAAAGTTCTAAAGAGTGGTAGGTGAAACTCGTTTGACCGTCTAGTTGGGTAATCATGAAATGACCGATTTAGGGGGAACATGGCATCAAATATATGTGGAAGGGTCTTTTTAGAATACTTATACATAAATTGTCCTAAGTGAAGTAGATACAGGTCATTTGTTTTTAATAGTCTGCCATTAACGAATAACGGGTCTGTGTGTGAGAGTGGAGCAGAATGGTAAATAATACGGAGAGACTTCTTTTGTAATAATAACAGTCTATTTAATAGAGTTTGCTGCGTGTTGCCCCAAGTAAGTATTCCATAATTCAGGTATGGTAAAATTAAAGATGAATAAAGCATGAGTAGGGATGATGTCGGAAAATGAAATTTAAGTTTATTTATTATGCTAATATTCCGTGAAATGATCTTACATGTATTATCTAAATGGTATTTCCACGAAAGTTTGTTATCAACAGTTATGCCTAAAAATTTAATGAATGAAACAACTTCCAAGGGGGTATCGTCAAAAATTATATTCTTGGGCAGTGTGTCAATAGAATTACTAAATAACATATATTTGGTTTTTTGGAGGTTAAGGGATAGTTTGTTTGCTTTTATCCATTGGGTGACTTTTTCAAGTTCAGAATTTACAACATTGACTAGGGAATTTGGATTTCTATGGGAATAAAATAAATTAGAATCGTCTGCAAAAAGTATAAATGAAAGGACATCGGATGATTTACAAAAGTCATTAATATAAATAATAAACAATAAAGGGCCTAACAAACTTCCCTGCGGTACTCCACAATTTACGTTTTGCATATTGGAAGCATGGTCATTCAAGAATACATATTGTCGTCTATTGGATAAGTAACTCCTGAACCACTCCAAGGCCTTCCCACGCACCCCATAATGAGAAAGTTTGAATAATAAGATGTCATGATTGATGGTGTCGAAGGCCTTGGAGAAGTCCAGGAAGATGCCAACCAGGTGGGAAGAATTGTCTAAAGCATGCGCTACTTTGTCAATAAAATTCAATAAGGCATGTTCTGTATTATGTTTTTCTCTAAATCCAAACTGAAAGTTGGAAAAAATACTATGAGTTTTTAAAAAGTATACAGTTCTACGATAAACAACTTTTTCTAGAATTTTCGACAAGGAGGATAATAAAGAGATTGGTCGATAATTACTGACATTCAACTTATCACCTTTTTTGTACAGGGGTATGACTTTTGCGATTTTCATATTATCTGGGACTTGTCCATTAAGTAACGATAGGTTAAGAATGTGTACTAAAGGATTTACAATTGAAGATATTACACCTTTTAGAATAAAATTATTAATGTCATCATAGCCGGGACTCTTTTTGTTATTCAAATTAGATACAATATCAATGATATCTTCTTTAACTATAGGAGTGAGAAAAATAGTATTGGGGTTGGGTGTGCCTAGGTAATCAGAGAAATGTTCGGCTGAAGGAGGAATCCCTTCAGCCAAGTTTGTCCCTATAGAGGAAAAAAAGTTGTTGAAAGTATTGGCTATGTTTTCAGGATCTTCGACAATATCATCATTATACCTAATTTTAGTTATATCTGATTTGTTATTGGATAAATTCATTGCTTGTTTTAAAATCTTCCATGTGTTTTGAATATCATTCTTATATAAAGTTAACTGGTTCGTAAAGTAGTTTTTTTTTTGCTAATCTTATTGTTTTAGTTAAAATATTGTTATAACTGGTGTATCTAGCTTTTGCCTGTTCAGTACCTTTCATTTTACATTTATAGTATAAGTTATTTTTTCTGTTAATTGAACGTAAAAGTGATTTAGAAATCCATGGAAGTCTCGGTGATTTTTTGTAGGTAGTTCCTTTGTCTTTAACTTTAGGAATGTGAATATCTAATTGATCATGAAATATGTTAAGGAAATTATTAAAAGATACATTTACGTCATTATTATCGTAAACACACGACCAGTCAGCAGAGTCTAAAGATGCGCCAAAAATGGCAATGTTTTCATGGTTAGGTCTGCGTCTTGATGGTCTGTGATGATTAACTAATGAGTGCTTAAGGGTAAAATGTGACATAATAGGAAAATGATCCGTTATATCAGATAGAATTACAGAAGAGTCTGGGGTAGGAAGAGTATTGCAAAAAACATTATCAATAAGGGTGGCGGAGTGATTTGCCATACGGGTGGGTTTCGATATCAAAGGCAAAAACGAGGCAGTCAAAAATATTTCAAGAAATTCATGGGATATATTGTTGTTATTATGCTTTAAAATATCAATATTAAAATCTCCCATTATGAAAACATCTTTATTTATAAAAAGTGGATTCTTTAGTAAATCTGTAAGGTACACTATGAAATCATTTAAATTTGAACTTGGAGGTCTATACATAATACCCATGATTATATTTTTAGTATCCGGAACATTGATTTCGATAAAAAGAGACTCCAGTGTTTCGTTCATTACATTAATTTCATTTAGGATTGAATAGTCGTAACTGTGTGAAACGAAAAATGCAACACCCCCGCCGGGTCTATTTTTTCTATTATTGACAACAAGATCATAACCATCTAATGCAAATGGTAGGTTTGATTCACTGGATAACCAGGTTTCCGTAAGTCCTATTATGGAAAATGACTGTTTGGATGGGTTATCTAATAGTAATAACAATTCTTCAAAGTGTTTATTTAAGCTTCTAATGTTTAAATGCAAAAGAGAAAATGTGTCTATAAAAACTTCCTTAAGGAGGTTTTTAAATTGGGACTCGGTTACATATTCAGATGAAGGGCTTTGAATTTGGTCATGATCAGGGAAAAATCTAAAACTTCAGTCGATGAGTTTATATTATTTGCTACAAACTGGTTATACGCGACATTAGTTGAAGAATAATCATTCGCGAGATTCGTTGATGAAGGGTTAAGTGAATGAAAAAGGTCATCATCATTTGAAGAATAGAATGGCATATCAGCTAACTGGGCCATTGAAGTACAGTCAAGACCTCAATATAACATTGCATTTTCGGTTTTGGGTTTGTAACAATAAGCAAGCAATTGGGCGATAGAAGCGTCCTGCATGGATACACAGAAAAAACAGTTTTACATGTGGACAAGTACAGATACATAAACACGTGAATACAGAGAACAGAACAATGACAACATACAACAGAGAAGGGGTTGCAAGAAGGACTTGACACAAAGAGAGAAAGAAAAGATACATGTAGGTACAAGGAGAGACTACATTCCACAGAAGTCCTCGTAGGCAGAGCGAACGAACGAGACAATGAACAATAACAAATGTGGAGCATCTTAGCATGATCCTGGCGAGATGCCCAATAGAACTAATAATATTATAGAAAATACACTCAATGTAAATATTTGCGCTCATTGTAATACAAAAAAAGGAAACCATGCGATAATAAAAGTTTAACTATAAATTGAGAATTCAAATATAAAGATATAACGAGGTGAAAGCATGCAAGCAAAACAATTACACATTGAAGAAAAAAAAGAAAAAAGAAAAAAAATACGAAAAGGTGAATGCATGCAACAAAAACAAAAAATGTAACATCTAGTATATTCAGCTTATAATAGACAATCAAACAAGAAAAAGTAAAAGCATGCAAGGCAATTTAACATCGAGTAAGTTCGGCTTAATTGGGAATCAAAAAAGAAAGAAAAGGTGAATGCATGCATGACAATCCAACATCGAGTACCTTAAGCTTAATTGAGAATCAAAACCAAAAAAAAAAAAAAAGAAAGGGTGAAAGCATGCAAGACAATTTAAGTTCAGCTTAATTGACAATTAAAAAAGAAAAAAAGAAAAGGTAAATGCATGCAAAACAACTCAACATCGAGTACGTTATGCTTAATTGAGAATCAAAATAAAGAAAAAGAAATAAAGAGTGAATGCTTGCAAGACAATTCAACATCGAGAACTTTAAGCTTAATTGAGAATTTAAAAAAAAGAAAAGGTGAAAGCATGCAAGAGAATTCAACAACGAGTATGTTCAGCTTAATTGAGAATATAAATTTATATTTAAAAAAAAAAGGATGAAAGCATGCAACAACAACAAAAAATGTAACATCTAGTACATTCAGCTTAATAGACAATCAAACAAGAAAAGGTAAAAGCATGCAAGACAATTTAACATCGAGTACGTTATGCTTAATTGAGAATTAAAAAAAAAAAGAAAAAGAAGTAAAGAGTGAATGCTTGCAAGACAATTCAACATCGAGAACTTTAAGCTTAATTGAGAATTAAAAAAAAAAAAAGTGAAAGCATGCAAGAGAATTCAACAACGAGTATGTTCGGCTTAATTGAGAATATAAATTTATGTTAAAAAAAAGAAAAAAGGATGAAAGCATGCAAGACGATTTCACATAGAGTAGTCTTAATAACTGAGAATTTACATATGTAACGGTGAAGTCATGCAAGAAAATTTAACATTGAATAGGCTCATTTGAGAATTTACATATGAAATGATGAAGGCATGCAACAAAACTCACATTGAATACGTCTTACCTCATACCAGATTTCTACTGAAGTGGGTACCCCTTGTAAGGAGGAAAATAGCTGAAGATTATAGAAAGGACTTTGAGGAATGCGTTGCCCAAGAAAGCCCCGGGAATGAAACAGATCATTGCTTGCTGTATATTAACCTGTCAATAACTACTTGATTACAGCGCTTAGAGACTTCGGTGGTAAGCGCTTTATAAGTAACGTTTTTATTATTATTATTATTATTACAAAGAAAAAGAATTCAGCTTCGGAGGAAACAACTATTTAAAACAAGGCAAGACCTGATGAACTATAAATCGTGCTTGACAGGTGTTTTAGGTAAATTCAAACTGCTAAAAGGGTAAACACTTAGATAAGGAATTTTGATGAATTCTTTGGAGGTACATGAATGAATGACATTAGCAAACGTCGACTGAGTCGACATTGTGAATGTATGAATAGTAACTGAGAGTAGCAATTTGTAAAAAGAGAAAAGAAAAAAATGCATAGTCATCACATGGACCTTAGTTAGGAAGGAACATCTGAAATTTGCTAGAATAAGCAAATTTTGATATACAATATATACAAAAAGAGAACAAAATGACTTAGACGATGTACTGATAATAAATATAAATAGAGTATAATCAAATCCATAAGGATTGTATTGCGCTCTGTATATAAACAGAATCAAGAATGAAGCATTTCACCCTATATAGCTTTAAGGACAGCAATATGGCAACAGTCAATTACGATTTAAGTGTTTGCACCATGGTTGCATAAATATTAAGTTCAGAAACATAATTATGAGGGTGAAATTTCTGAATACCAGAAGAAGAGAATGGTTATTAAGCAATCCAGTCTCATTAGTCACGGTTTAAATAAAAAGGTGTAATACGCCTGGGAGTTGTGATAGGCTTCCAGTTTATTTATATACACGTATCATTTTAAATGCACTTGATACGAAGTTTTATACAGATCTATTCGTACCATTTTGATGATTCCAGAACCTTGCAATACACACGAATACTTATATACTAGATGATATATACTAGATGATCAACCTTTTCTGATAGATTCCACACCGTTTCTTTCACAATGCAATTACATGACCAGAACTCAACTTTATCTTTAAGCATTTGTTTTCACTACATGTATTTGTTAGTCCATTTGAAACAATAATACGACAAACAAATTTGGAAGAGCTAGGTTCCTTATGTTATCTCTTGTTTTGATAATTTATTATGTGTTTCATAGTTTTTTTACTTATGTATTTTATTGTTTTTGTTGTTTTATTTCATTTATAACTACAATTCAACTCTTTTGACTCTCAAAACAAACACCTAAACTTTAAACAAGACCCAATAACAAATATATTATCTCTTTTTAAGAAAAATGACATTTCCATATGTTTTGTACACAAATCACGAAAATGAGCGATTTTCGGGCTGACATGCAAAGACAAAAGGTCAAGTGACTTTGTAACTGTATGTCCGATTTTCGAAAAGATTGTTTTAAAAGATGCGCAAAACTCGAAAGACCCAAGTCGGGGAGCGGCGGGGCGCCATCCGCATGCGTTCCCGAACAATCAGAAAATCGCGGCCTTATTAGGGTTAAGGTAATTGATTTATTGAGTGATACGAAATTAATAGCGTTTATTTGGGATGTTATCTTTTTAAAAATAAAAGTCTGCTGTCAATTTCTTTGATATTTATCATTATAGGTGCTCTTTCTTGCATTTGGGTTTGGTAACTTTTGAGTTTTCATACGCTATTCGAGATAAACACCTTATGCTCCTTACGCGTGTGAAATAAGCGTGAAGTGTGAAGTTAGCAGAGAGAACTTAGAAATCATGAGAACAGAAGTTAGTAGGCTGTTTAATATAAAATTTAAGCTTATCCTGTGGATTAAAACAAGGTTTTGTGAAAGTCTAGATACATTGCATCATTTAAAACAATGAAACACTGAGGCACGAGGCATAATTTAACTTTTAGAAGGATTTATAACGAAATAAGCACATGCATAAGCCCTGACCCACATTGGTTCCTAAAGCCCAAACTTGGAACAAGGTGATTTTGGCAACGCTTTTGTAAAGACCCCGGTGCACATTCATTCGTGACAGATACGAATAGGGTTTCATTGGACAGAAAATAAGTTACTCCTCATCATGAAACCGAGTTCAAAGTCATATTGGTTATGACTTATTAATTAAGAGCTACCAAAGTTCGGTACACTTTTTTTTTTTGGGGGGGGGGGGGGGAGGGGGAATTGAAGTCTTGAACCGTGGACATTGTGAACCCAGAATCTGGTGACGTATCCACCAAACGAATCGTATCAATCCAACAAAATGTATCATTTTTGATGGCTCCACAGGCCGGCACGAACTTCACTTTCTGAAGAGTCTTCAAGCCCACTACTCATCCATATGTAATGTTGCAGTAGACCCTAATGAGGGCATGCTACAAACATTCAAGGGTAGAGTTGCTACATTGAATTTTGATGATAAATCGTCTTGCCATTGGTTCACTGGTCCGTTGTCATAATTCGTTGCTGAAAGCCCCTTGGCGGGAAACAAGTACAACCTCATCAGCTCTATACATTCGCTCTACAACACTGGTGACTTTGAGACGACCTTCACCCATCTAGCATCCCTGATGAAAGATAAGGGTCTCATGATCATCGTTTGTCAAAACGGTAGGTAGCGAATCGACATCATCATTTGCTCCATCGGCTCTTGCAAGTTTCTCAAATAAAATATTTAAAAAATGCCTTAATAAAACACTTTGAACGAGTGCAAAATCAACTCAAAAATAATTCAAAAATACTTTTCAGCATGGGGGGAGAACTTAGTGAGAATGGACACGAATCGTGATATGATTTTTTGTTGATATCGTAAGTTTGTCAATATTGCTCATAGCCTCTCAATTCTTGTGATGATATAGTGTAGTGATTTAGTTACCATCTACGCATCCCATATCCGTCCCATTCTAGAGTATGCCTCACCTGTCTGGTCTTCTTCAATCACTTGTCAACAGTCTGAGAAAGTTGAGAGAGTTCAAAAGCGTGTGACCAAGATCATTCTCTGTTTCACCCCTCTCACCTAAGATGAAAGGCTAGAGAGTCTAAATCTGCCCTCCCTTCAAGCTCGAAGAATTGAGCTTGATACTAAGTTTGCCCACTCGTTACTGACGTCCCGACACAGAGACTTACTTCCACCATCTAAAGATTCCTTGCCCAATTTTCGCCCCCTCCGTAATAATCATGGTTTGGTCATTCCTAGGTGCAGGACTAGCCGTTATCAAAATTCTGCTGTTCCTTCTCTTGTTCGTACAATTAATAAGCCTTGATTCTCTCTCTCTCTCTCTCTCTATCACCTTTCTCTCTCTCTCTCTCTCTCTCTCTCTCTCTCTCTCTCCCTCTCTCTCTCCCTCTTTCCTTATTCCTTAGAATCTTTTAATTGACACATTCACAATTTGTTATACGTTAGATTTTAATAAACTATTTTTTAAAGTCGATTCCAATTTGTAATATATATATTTCTGTGTGGTAACCTTATCAACTCAAACGTAATTATGTTAATTCAGGTTTTAAGGCTTTTATCGTTGCCTATTTTCAAAATATATTTTCCCTCATTTTTCTTTGATTGTTTGGTTACTCAACATTATTTTTGTCTGTTTATCTGCTACCATTACCATATATCAGTTAAGTAATTTGCCGATCTTTACCACTACTTTCTCTTAGTTTATTTTGGTATTGTATTGATGGAATTGTATTATTTATGTCATACCTTTAGTACCGTATTGTACTTGTCATACCTTTCGTTTGGCTCATTATTGTATATTTACTGTATTTATAACCGTATTGTATAATTTGTAAACATGAGCAGTTTTGGTCCTTGGACCTTTGAATCATGTATATTTATATGTCTTTTTAAACCGAAATAAATAAAAAAATAAAAATAAAAAAAATCCGAATCCTAATAGTAGGCTACATATACACCGTCACTATTTTTTATTTTCATTATAATAATTATATAATTTATTTTAATAAGAAGTCTTGAACGGGAAGAAGCGGGCTACTCCCGGGTGAAGTAGGACAGTCAAGGAAAAACAGAGGACAAAACTTTAATAAATCTTTTACAGGTGACTTTCCGAAAAAGTAAGTGCTGGATATCTAAAAGATAATAAATCATTGTAAAAGGAGACTCAGCGGTCGCTCGTAATAATGACCTAATGATATACAATCCGTTGTGCAATATTGCATTATCAGGTGTATAAGTTAAAATCTAAATTTCAGCATTTTTCTCATTTATATGACATTTATTGTTTATACTGTGTTTGATATACCCAAGTTTGTCCGAAGTATTTTGAATGATCTAAAATCAGTAAGTGACTTCTTATCACAGTTTAATTCAGTCTCGTTTTGTTCGTTCATTCGTTGTTGCTTTACAGATTGCCTGAACACAAAAACGTTCCACAAGTTAACATGGCTGACAGAAAGCACTCAATCAAATCAACAACTTTCTTCAAAGAATGTTCGAGAGTTTGCACAAAGTCAAGGATATGATGTTACCACTGTCGACATACCTGTACATTGGGACATCACCGAAGTGTTTGATGACCAGTCAGACTTTGGAAACAAACTCGTCGACTTCTTCACCCAGGCGGGGTACTTTCGGCAGACGGCGCCGGCTGAGGTGGTCGATGATTTGATGAGCTTTTGGCGTTCTATTTCGACCGAAGATGAGAATGGACGTATTGTAGCACCCGCCCATGACGAAATACTTCTCATCTCAAAATAATTTACTACCATCGTTCTTCAGAGCCGTATGTTGTTTCAAATATCAAAGATGGGTCTATCATAATTTGCTAATTTGTTCATGCGCTTGCTAGTTACCTATATATACCAGGCATTGGTGCTCAAACAGCCCCAATAGCACTGTTGGATTAATATTGACAGATGATGTCATGAGGGGGATAAGGGCCAGGGCTGCGTACAACTCTTTTTTTAATAATTAAAACATCTAAATATGTTTCATAGATTTTTTAATATTTAAAAAAATAATTTCTCAGATCTGCTAAGCTCCACCCTAAAAAGAAATGCTCCATATCTCATTCCCCTAATGACATCATATGACAATCTTTATCGGGTGGAATACATTGGAAACAGCTCCATTGCTATTATAATGAATGTGTGATTTTCCTCACTAACAACAATCCGTAAAAATAACTTAATATCCAAAGATAATCCAGGAGAATTCGTTTCTAAAGTACACACTTCTTTCAATTTTGTTCCTGTTACCAATGAAGATGTTATAAAATGTATTAAAGAAACTCTGCACAATAAGGCTACTCATGGTTTTGATACTATACCATCGAGTATTTTGAAAGATTCGTCACTTATTATTATTGAATCTCTGAAGCGTTGTGCCAAATGAATGGAAGTGTGTCAGAATAACACCCTTTATACAGGAGGCGATTGCACCAACCCGTCGCTTCATAGACCTATATCTCATAATATTTGTGTTGTCAGTACTTCCCAACATTTTAGAAAAACTTGTTTTTCGGCAAACTTATAAATATTTGAGTGATAACAATATATTGGTACAAAATCAGTTTGGTTTTTCAACCACGCTTTTCAACAGAGTTGGATTGATTGAATTCAAAAGGAAATGTGAGTAAAGCGATAAATACTGTTTATTAAGAGTTATTTACACATTTTTATTCTTATTATTTCAATTTGTATAATGAACTATCTTTTTGTTGTTAAATGTATCTTGTGTTAATATTTGTAATGGATTTGCTGAAAAATAGCCATATGGCTGATGGCATGTGTTCTAACCGTGGTTAAATAAATGAAACAAACACACAGACAAACCATGGAACTGTATCTATAAAAGATTCATTTAAACACATTGTGCTTTTGTATACTAAAAACTGTCAGCCCTGACCTCGTCCTTTAACTATCAGAAACTCAGAGTAACCTATTTATTGCTACAAAACCTTGTGCATTTCCTAATATACACTACTTTGATAAACTCAATTAACTCTCAAACTCACTTCTGAGTTTTCTTAAACTGACTTGACTTTCCTTTAAACAGATTACTGCCAATTTCCATAAACCAAAATAACTGTAAATATCTCTATCTTGCATCCATTATTCACATCTATCTGCAAAGTATAAATTCGTTCCAAAACCTCAATATTGGATTGTCACTCTCACTGTTTCGAATGACCTTCCACTGACTTTGACAGGCGCTTAAAGTACATATTTCTCGTTCGTTCGTTCGTACACAGAATACCAAGGAGTACATCATCTAAATAGGAAGGTTCTCATTTAGCCAACTGATTGTCTCATCATCGAGCTCTCGAAGTCCAGAAGCACCGTGAGGGGATTTGTAGATAGGACAAGCATCGATGACATGATCCATAGTTTGGATCTCTCCACAGGCACAGTTTGGCGATGGATCAGCTCCAATTTTATGCCGGAAATATTGTGTACGGCCAACTCCAGTTCTGATACGGTTGAGGTTGACTCAGACTTTTCTTGAGAAGTCGCTGCCACTTGGTTTTGCATAGGGCTCTGGGATGAACTCCTTCCGGTTGGTAGTAGATGAATACCACTGGTCTGACCAGCGTTGTGCTATCCAAGAGGGTAAGGTGGAGGGGGGCTTCTCAAGCGGCAGCTCAGCAGCCTGTGTTGCAAAGTGTTTTCTATAGGGAGACGCTGTCCTTCAAAGGCAGAGGGGGCAGGAACAAGGCATTTATCTTTGTTATGATCTCGTCTGAGCTGAGATGGCGGTATGCCAGATAGTATAGGCAGGTTGCTGACAGGTGTTGCAGTGAGTGTTCCTCTGAATAGTCTCATACTCATACTCATAGCATCATTGAGGGCAACATAAACTCTGTGTATATGGGTGTGTTGGGACGAAGCTGACTTTTCTAAATTATGGGAGTGAAAGTATTTATATGTTTTTTAAAGCAATAACAAATTCAAATACACCAATCAATCAAACACGGCGACTCATCAGCCCAACCTTTTAACTTCGTGATCTCTCAAAATTAATAAGCACTTGGAAACAAAACAGTTACAGTACAGTGAGTTCAATTTATCATTCAGCAATTGATCTGGTTACACATTTGACAAAGTAAAGATGTCTGTAATTCAGGGGCGGCAATCCCGGGGGATGGGGGGGGGGGGGGGGGGGGGACGGAAAATTTGAAGAAGTGCACACACAAAATGTGAAGCTAATACTGACTAAAGACTGCAACACACTTTTAGGTTCTGGAGGTTCAAGAGTGCGCGTTCAGACAAATAAAAATGCAAACATCTTTTCCCTCGTTAGCTACGCAAAGAAGTTAATACTGACTAAAGACTGCAACACACTTTTAGTTCTGGAGGGGTTCAAGAGTGCGCGTTCAGACAAATAAAAATGCAAACATCTTTTCCCTCGTTAGCTACGCTCCCTTGCATAATATCCTTCAAAAATGAATATTGTAGAAAAATTAAGTGTGAAAAAAGTATATCGCTTGTTTTTATACTATAGTTTTGCTAAGGAATGTAATTTTTTAATACAACAAAACTTCAAGAACCTGAGACGGGTAGGCACTTCCGTCACCTTCACCCGTTTCATTCAATATGCTCCCTCGCACTAGCGTTCTGATGGGGAGGGGGTGGAGGGAAGTTGCCCCTCCCATGAAATTCAAACGTGGTTTATTTCTAATTCGATACAGGGATTTGATGTTGCTGAAATGGCATGATTTTTCCCTAAGCATCCAAGGGCTCTGCCCCCAGGACCCCAACAAGGGCCCTAAGGTGGCCCCTGGATGCTCATCTAATCGTAATTTAATGCCTAACAACCCCTGAGCTTCTGGGGGCTGTACCCCCTGGACCCCACGTCAATTTACGCTCCACTTGATTCGCTCTACCTGATCGTAAATACTTTAGCCCCTCCCCCTCCCCCACTTAAAAAAAAAAACGTTCCGCGGAGCCAGCATGTAACATGTAAGAGTGGTGGTGATGCGGATTTGTTTTCGGCTGCTCGCTGTCAAACGTTTTTGCTATGTTCCCTCGCTTATCACATTTCGTCCCCCCCCCCCCAGGTCATGAAAAGAAATCGCCGCCCCTGCTGTAATTATAAACGAAGAAGACATGGTCAACAAATTGACCCAGTATACCAAAGTTACCAATGTATATATTCCTTACACTTATTAGTTCAAACAAACATATATATTCCATTTTGCTTGAATAAAAATAGAATAAAATTCAAAAACGCTGCGAAGACTTGTCGACGGAAGACACGTGGCGACATTGATTTGGACTACCGTCGATGTTTTGCTAAGCTGAAATGTTCGGCGTCCTGAACTAAGATGAACCACATGTCAGTAGTCTAGGAGCGAAGACCCATGGTAGAAATTGACGAAACCGATAAAGAAACTCGGCACCGATGTAAATCTCGGCCAGTTGAACCCGATAAGTACCAGGAAAAAAACTTAGAGATGAGTTACAAAGCAGATATCAGAAAAAAGGTACGGGGGGGGGGGGGGCGACGGGCCTTTTTTTCACGAATTAGGCACCGTGACAAAAAAGAAGAAAGAAGCTCTTACCCCCCCCCCCCCCCCCCTCCCCCGCGCTTATACACGGAGGGGGGGGGGGGGCTGAGTCTTTCCATTCACTCCACACCGATTGATTGCTCAACAATGTTGCACTTTGCTTCCATTATTAGGCATATGTTTGCTCATTTATTCTGAAGCTCCATGACTTTTAAAAAATGTATTGTTCCAAAATGTATGGTTTCAAAGGTTGCCGTTTACATTGTACTTTATAAACTGTCCACTATATTGCTAATACAAATCCTGTTCCGATCGAGGAGCGCACTTGCGTCTGTACAATTCGTCTACACGTCTGCTTGTCCGTACGACTACAGCTGAGAAATGTCTGCTGCTATTTCTACCATAAAACCCTCTGATAGGACGATCATGAGCGCTACGAAGATGTTTATTCCAATGCTTTCTACAAGGTGGCTCCGACAGATGTCACTCTCGAAAAGGTGATTCAATATTTT
>JAVYIG010013073.1:0-49429 GCA_035222895.1 Strongylocentrotus droebachiensis | reverse complement strand
ACTAAACCGTAGAAAGTAAAACATTTTCTAATGGTTGCACATGAACGAACATGTCAAAAAAAAATTGAACTACATGTATACTTTCTTAACGAAAACAATCGAGTGGAAATCCAACCCCCTGGGAGTTTTAGGGGCTACTTATTTGTTTGTTTATTTGTTTGTTTGTTTGTTTGTTTGATTTTAATTCTGCATTTTTCAACATAATAAAAAGTAATCTACAAATTAGGTACATATATATATATTTAACAAAAGTTAAAATACATATATAATCATGTCATGATATCAATCAATTAAATAATTATACCTTTACAAATTTCCCCACTTAGTTAAAAAAATCATTTCAAAATTGACAAATGCAAGAGAGGTGATGGCGGCCTCAGGAAAGGAAACTACATGTACATGGGTGACCAAACCTATAACACATATAATCAGAAGCAAATTTATTATAACAGATACGTTATGAAGGAAATATTTTTGTTAAGGCATAACATGACATTCGTTAAAAGTGTATGTCTTTTGTCAGTGAAACGTTTTATTTATGTATGTACTATGTGCAAGCGTAAGTGCGTGCGCTTGTGTTTTAAGAGCACTAAAAATTATGATTGTATGCTGATAATAATTTTCGATTCATGGCAGCCTCGAAAGACTTAGTCTTCAAAAGATTAGATATCCACACTCAAAAGAGATTTTCAAACCACTAGTTTGGAATGGATTCCACTCCCAAACCAAGCGACATGACTCCTAAAAGAGTCGATTTCCATTTCTTGAAGTGAGCTGGTCGAGTGGTACGTTCACTTTATCAGCTCTAATTTGTCTTTGCCTACAAACTCAGGTGGACCCCAGTTCGAAACTGAGTCCCTTTTTTTGGATGGTGATGTTAATTAAAGGTTGGTCCCCAGACGTAAATAATAATATCTGATTGATACACGTCTGTTAATATCCCAATAACACACACATACACGCGCGCGCACACGCGCGCACCCACACCCACACACACTTTGCTCAAGGAGAGTACTATGCGTACACACCCACAACAAAAAGTGAGTCACCCTTACTCAAATTGATGAGTCACTGGTTTGTCCGTACAGCGAAACACTTGAAGGATCATGTGAGTCACTATGACTCGATACAAATGAGTCTTATTTATCTAAGACTCACTTCAAGTGAGTCTTTAAGACTCATTTGTATCGAGTCATAGTGACTCACATGATCCTTCAAGTGTTTCGCTGTACGGACAAACCAGTGACTCATCAATTTGAGTAAGGGTGACTCACTTTTTGTTGTGGGTGCACCATCCCCATTTAGTTTTGAGACAAACCACACAACTATCATACTCCAAATGAACGTCAAAGCACATGATTATTCGTCATACAACTAATGCAGACTCGTGACCGATCATCAACGTGTATTCTTCAAATCTTTCTTTACCAAATCCAAATGTTGAACTGTCAGACAGAGGTGCCGCTTCGTCTCATGACCGTGAAAGTTTGCCTAGTATTATCAAACCTAAAGTTGGGCGGAAAGGTCATATTATATTCGTTGATGACGTCAAACTCATCAAGGCAAAGCCATGAATACTGACCACAAGTTAATGTTTTATCAAACTGTTGTTTAAAATGAATGTACTTCAGACTTGTCAGAAATCAACTAAATAATCATATTTGAAATCAAAGTTATGGAATTTATAATATAACGTATCTTTCTATCAGTAAACGAAATTCAACGATGTTACATTGAAAATAGTTGTCCAAGCGGAAGTTGTCCGTTAGTTAATGATAAGAGGTTAACATGCATCGTTTTAAGTTCTTTAATGCTGCTTTATTGTTAGTTAAAGATACTATGTCCCTTTTGCAGCCAACATCAAACATCAAACACCTTATATTCAAATTATGCAAGGAAACCCGTTTTGCTAAACTTCACTATCAGACACTATTGAGTGACTGGCTGGCTTTTTTCTTCTTTGGTAATAACATACATAAAATGAGCTGTAAAGGGTACATAAGCATTTGTCTACATCAATAACCCACTTCTTGTAATGGCCAAAATGAAACTGATTGAATGTTTGCGCAGCTTAAAACGTACGACCATTCGGTACTATGGTCTGAATTCTGAAAATCAGACTATTACTTACTGGCTCTATAGCTCTTAAGTCGATTCGACAACTAAAAGTCGTTATTTTCCCACTTAAAGACATTTTCAAGCCCCCCTTTGTTTAGGGGAGTTCTAAATTATTATTTACTTTCAAATGCCGTTGGAATTTAACCTTTTCATTTTGTTTGCCTGCAAATGGGACATAGTACCTTTAAAGATATATATTTTGATATGTGTTAAAGGTAAAGGTAAAACGTCGTTGAAAATAATAAATATATCACTGGTCAATATAAGCTAAATTTGAAGATAAGGGATATTGTAGTGTATTTATAGTGACAGTTATAATTTGGCTCATAATTGTCACCAGAGTGCAACAAATATTTTCGGAATGTATACCGAGACCATCAAGGGGATTGGGCGTAACATCTTACAGAACTACAATGGACGCAACTGCAGCTTTTGCCCATATAAGACTAGAGTCCTATGTTTATCAGATGAACCTGATATTACACCCACCAAGAGGGATTGGCAAAATCGCTTGGTTTGACACAAATCGTTGCTTTTTTCCTTTTTTGTGGTTATGTTTTGTTTTGTTCTTACTCGAAGTGTAATTATTTCGAAACAAACTCCAGTAAGACATCGGTTTCACAGGGTCCTCCCAGGTCCCTAATGTCACCAGACGATTAGCGAGGTAGCTAGAATTTCACTTACTGTTAACCGTTTATGTTACTGAGTGTGTAAGAAGTAGTATAAACAGGTCTATAATAGTAAAAATACGGTTAACATGTGAACATTGCAAAAAAATATATACATGTAAAGACCTACGTATATTTGTAGGTTTACTACAAAGTATTAAATGGGTGGCATAAACACCGATTGCGTGGCAAGAGTAAAAGAAGGGAGGGAAAAGGAGAAGTTAGTAAGAGGGGCGGCAGACAGAGAGAGAGAGAGAGGCGTAAGAAAGCTCCAGGAAGGTGAACTATTAGTCTTCTTCTGAAAAACAGGAAGGCGACAATTTTAAAAAGAGATATTCATGATAATTATTTCACTCCACTCATTTATTTTTATTTTGTACAAACATTAAGATCAGACAAAGACATTTGATAGCAGTATCACTAGCGTATGCGAGGGAGGGGAAGTGGCTTTAGGGACTGAAACCCCCTCACGCGGAGACTCCCCCTCCCATAAAAATAAAAAAGAAAGAAAAATGGATGCTCCATAAAGTCCAACTATAAATTTAAAGGCAGGAACCGTTGATAATTCGTAGATCGGCAGTCTTGATCGGACTTGAAACAGAACATCCAATATACCTGAGATCAACATGATCGATAGGTACCCTGACAGAATATATATAAATAAAGAAAGGAAGAGGAAATAATGAGATCGAATGTGATAGAGGCGGATAAAGAGATAGGGGGAGGAAATGAAGGAGGGAGAGCTAGTTATAGGCCCCCGTTTGATTTCTTTAGCCAATCATTAGGTTCACCATGAACATGGTTAGCTTTTATAATAGTTCACAACATTTACCAGATTACCAGAAAGTGTATTTGCAAGGAATACGTTTGTTTTGTACCCTTGTATGAAAACACAGCCATGTTCATACACTATTTTTGAACTCGATTAAAAGCCTTACTTCAACCTTCAAACATTGATGACTTCGTCCGTGACCGCGAACTGGAAATTACAAAAATAAAGTTTCACCTTATTTTAGCAGGATGTTAAATTAGATAATCCAAACTTCTCCTGGGTAACGTATTTAGGTTGCATGTTGCCTGGTGAGTTTCTTGAACATCAAAATACTAAACATGAGTCACTATTGTAGTGAAATTGTATTTGACAATGCATTTTTACGTCAGTCATTATTTTAATATACTTGATTTAGAAAGCGATATATCATCATAAATGAAAAGAGTTGTGTGTGTCTGTGTGTGTGTTTGTGTATGGGGGAGGGGGGTTGAGCCCCAAATCCCCTCTAAAATCGCTTTTTTTTTTTCCTTCTCTATACATCTTTTTCTGTGATTCTTTTTTTTTCTTCTCACGTTTGTATTTCCCGTCATTAAACGTGCTCTATTTATATGACCTACCGGTGGCCCTATAACGTCCTGAAGTTCATGACTGCATCAATAACCGTGCATGAGTCATAGGGGTGCACTCTCTCTTTATCTCTCTCTCTCTCTCTCTCTCTCTTCTCTTCTCTCTATCTCCTTCTCTCTCTCTCTCTCTCCATCACCCTCTCTCCCTCTCTCTCTCTCTCTCTCTCCTCCTCCCCCTCTTTCTCTCCCTTTCTTTCTCAGAGGCATTTCTGTAGCATTACAAAATAATGGTTGTCATTGTGTCAGCTATATCGTCGTGGTCAGCCACGAACCCCTCTTTGATCTTTAAACCAGCATGGAACCCGATTTCCTAGGAAGTTGAGGAAACGGGCAGCGTTTCACGAAACCGACATAAGTACAAGTTCGCTGACAACAGTCCTATTGAACCGCGTGTATTGAATATAAGTGTTTCAATTGGATGTCGGTGAACTTGTAAAGCTGTACTTATGACGGTTTCGTAAAACGATGCCCAGGAATTCTGAGTAGGGAAGAGGAAGAGAAAGAGGTGCATGCTTTTAATGTCAGAGATGACAGAGTGGAATGATATAATTTCACATTAATTCAATTCAATTCAATTTCGGATTTATTGTAAAAGAAAATAACATTGCAAAAGTCAGGAGACTAATATTGTCATATTTACAGTAAAATACAAGAAAACATGAAATAAGGTTATATAATGTAAATTGTCATTGACATTATATAATTATAGTTCAATGATAACTAAATAGAAGAACGTGACTTCATGCATTTAAAGGTATTAGTTAAACAGCAACTATTATCAATTCAATTCAATTCAATTTATTTCTGTTTCCCACAAAACATTACAAATCAATTATAATCATTTCCAAAAAAAATTAATGAATACATATCAGAAAAATTATAATGAATTCAATTATCGAAAACATATTGGAAACATTATATTGAATTCAATTATCGGAAACATATTGGAAACATTATATTAAATTCAACTGGTTTAATTTTTACACGATTAATGGTACAGTAGATGCAAGTAGTAGTTTTTTATGACAATGAAACAAGTCCATTTGTAGCAATAAAAAAATTGGCGATTCAGAACATTTGAAATTAAATAATTGGCAATTACAAGTCAATATTGGCGGTTTTAGCACACTGTTCAAAATATCTGACTAGTAAACAAGCAAGAAAAAAAAACTACATCAAATTTGGCAAACACTATCGTTTTGGGAAAGGGGAGGGGCTTGTCCTTGGATGAAGTTTTTCCATAATAATTGAATAATGATAAATAAAGAAGAATCTTTAAAAAAACATATCCCAGACATCATACTTTTTGAATGAAGGATCTTTACGTTGTTGAGATCAAACATTTCGCCTTACATACTTTAACATCGAGGTTTGTCATTCTATACGTTGTAAACGTAGTTCAGGCATTCGTTATAGGAGACAAAGATCCTGTTTCAATATCCTTGAACAATGTTCATGGAATCAATTTGAGATGAACGCACTTTAGATGAATATAGGTCTACCTTGTATGCGTGTATACATCCTCATTTACATGGAGGCAGTATTGATCTGTTAAATAACCCAAATAGGTCAACAAAAATGACTACTATCCTGAAAAGATTAAGTAAAATCATCTTTGATTACTAAAGCTGATGAAACTTGTGATTGTTTTTGAATGACTTCAAGTCTTTAGCACGCAAGACAACGCAATCTCTTTATCAGAACCAAACGGTATCGAACGTTTCAACCAATTGATAGGCCCACGGGTTATTGAGAAAATGTCCAAGTCAAAGACATTACAAATTATTTAACCAATTGATCGATCCTTTTTTTAAATAGTTTAGAAACAACATTATTGTCTAGAAGGACTGAATCGTATGAAAGAGTATGAAAACTCGATATTTCAGTTTTGTTCATTATAATATTTCAGATTCCGATGACGTTCCATTCCATTCAATTCCAACTTTCCTATACGAAATTCTTTCACACATTTCTTTACCTCCAGAACTACATGAGCAAGTACCAGGGCCTGCCGATGTCCAACGATCCAAACACGCGAATGGCCCTAGTCAGCCATACCGACCTGGCTTCCACCATCCGCAACATGCAGAGGTACATGGACGTACCCCTCACAGGACACATTGATGGAGCTACCAAGGCCAAGCTGACCCAGCCAAGGTGTGGGGTACCAGACCCATCGGGCCAGGATACAGCGGGCCACGCCCTTGGTGGTAGGATGAGACGGTTTGCCCACACGGGAGGAAAATGGGAGACTCATAGTCTAACATTTCGGTGAGTAGTGACACCATTGACTTGTTTGATGCTCCAATGGATGAGAGAGAGAGCATAAACCATGCTGTGCAGGAGTGTCGTTACACCACTTTTCAATTTGTGGATCGTCAGACCAAATTTGCTGATGAAATTTCCGATACGGGAAAAAAGTGGGCCATTAAATTTTACCAAGTTGCTGGGAAGACTTATTATTTTTTCTTCGAATTTTCCGATATAAATGTTTAAGGGGAGAGAGAGAGTAGGAGAGGGAAAGAGAGAGAGAGAGAGTGGTGTCACACATCGCATCTCTCTGGACTTGAGGAGTACTTAGTTATCTGTGATTATGAAAGAGATACAATGACAAGCTTGTATCTGTTGGAGAACATGTGAGGGTGTTCAAAGTGAGTTAAGTGCCGAATGTCGAAGTGTCCGCTCACCGTAAATCAAGGCCCCAATGGTACTTGAACCTGAGGTTATCCTCAACATTCTTTACCAGTGAGCTCAGCCTTAGGCCCTTTATGATTTGTTGTTGTTGGTATAAGCATACCATTTTTTAGCCTGAGCCTTTATGGGGAATATAGATTGTTTTAAAATATGGTTTTAGCACTCTTTCATTCATTTCTCTACCCCAGAATCCTCAACGGTGCGAACAGGCTTCGGGGCTCCGAGAGCGACGATGCGATCCGAAGGGCCTTCAAGGTCTGGGAGGAGGTCACCCCTCTAAAATTCACCGAGGTCCAGGGTAATGGCCGTGCAGACATCTATCTCACCTTCGGTTCTGGCGACCATGGCGATCAGTTTCCATTCGATGGACCTGGCTTTACACTCGCTCATGCCTTCCCTCCCCAGAGTGGTTGGGGAGAGATGGATGGCGATGTGCACTTCGATGATGCCGAGACCTATACAGTATCATCATACGACGGTAAAATTATGACATTTTACTGTGATATCGCATTGACAACGTTTAGGTTACACAGAATAGTTTTTATCCCCTCCCCCCCCCCCAAAAAAAAAAAAAAAAAAAAAAATCTTCAAAACTATGAAGCAGTCGAAAAAAATTACGCACAATTGAACCAAAAAATAAAATAGTATCATTTGAAAAAGACTTTTTCGTTGAAAAACCACTTTGCTACATGTTTGCTCTCCAAGACACATTTGAGGTCTTGAGGGCCTATGTCTTTCAAAATAAGGGATGATCTAATGGAATGAAAAGGCCTGAGCTGTCGCTTACCTCAGCTAAGAGGAAATCACTTTTGTTGTAATACTATAAACATTTTACTTTGCCAATATACCAAAGTTCAGCTAATTCGGCTAAAACAGCTCATAATGCCATATATGAACTTACTATCTCTCTCACTTTTTTCCTCTCTCTCTCTCTCTCTCTGTGCTAGGTACAAACCTGTTCCAGGTAGCCGCCCATGAGATCGGTCACAGCCTCGGTCTAGGTCACTCAACCGATTCACGGGCCCTCATGGCTCCATTCTACGCAGGTTACATCCCGGACTTCCAACTTCCCTACGATGATCAGCAGGGAATCCAGAGACTTTATGGTGAGCCTCCGAACAGTAGTGCCTCCAACCATGAGTATCCTGTAGCTCGATGTAATTGTCGTGTACCTCATGAATTTGCGGCAAACTTAAATTTAGATTTTCTCATCCCTATTTTACAAAATAATAATAATAATAATTATAATAATAATGGGTTCTTGTATAGCGCTCATGTCAGTCAGGTTTGACCCTCCTGGCGCTCCCGATTATTACCCTGGCTTTAGCACGGCTGCAATACGGCGATCTAGCAATTCAAGGAATTAATTCCTACCAGGTACCCATTCACTTAACCTGGGTGGAGTGTGGAAAATGTAGATCAAGTCTTGCCAAAGGACATTAGTGCGGCGGCGGGACTTGAACTGCGGACCTTGTGATCGACAGTCCGGGGAGGCATCCACTCGACCACAACACCTCTACATGTTCTCATCACCTCATGCATTTGGTAGTTCTCTCGTCTAAATCATCGAATCTTGTTCCCTTCTCATTCAAAATGTTCTGTTCTGTTGATGGAGGTTTGTTGTTAACTTTCTCTGACATTTTTCTCATACATCATTAAAATATATTTTAACAGGCAGTAAAAGGCCCTCTGTTGGAACAACGACAAAAAAGCCACCACAGCCTGGACCAAATCCTAAACCTGAACCAGGACCTAATCCTGGACCTACTACCCATGCCCCTGATTCAAGATGCAAGAAGACTTACGATGCCATCACACTCATCAGAGGAGAACTGTTTGCTTTTCAGGTACGTATGTCATGGAATGACCGTGCAGACAAATTGTGAATTAATCCTATGCCTGTTGCACACGAGACGTCAATAGGGACTTTTAGATTCGCACGAAGACAATGAGGATTGCTACGATCGACGTCATTTTAATGCATTGCCTTGAATGGACGTCACACGTATCAGTCTACGCAAATCTAAACTCGTCCCTAATTACTGAGGTAGGACCGTACTGCGTCACCGACTGGCGCATTCTTTGACGCGCAGTTTCAGAGTGACAGCATATTCAAAGTGAATGGAAAATGAAAGGAGCAATCATTGTGTTGAAATATCAGCATATTTGCTAATTGTGGTCATATGTTTAGTTATAGTTTTTGTTATAGTTAGAGTAGGTAATACATCAATTGAAATAACATATCGTGTGCATGCAACGGGCTTTATCTCCGCTTCACACGAGGCGTCATTTCCATTACGCCATTTAAAGACATGCAGGCATATTATGATGCCAAAGACAGGTCCAGGCGCAGTCTCTAAACTGGACTTAGTGCAGTCTGCATGCAAAAGGGGCACATGGTCGTCAAGACACACCTTAACTGTCCTTCCATAAAGAAAATACTAATGGGGGAGGAGGGGGCTGTATTTCCTATCATTGTCAAGATCACCAAAGCTCCGTTCTTCACACCTCCTACTCTCTTTCTCTTTCCGTTACAGAGTGATATCTACTGGAGGCTACGCTTCCCAATGGAGCTCATCTCTCGCGACAACGGAGAGCTAACCTCACACTTTTGGCAATCGTTCCCAAATAAGATAGACGCCGCCTATGAGAGACATTTTGATCACATGATCTTCTTTTTCAAAGGTCAGTCGGTTCGTCAGTTGGTCTATGGCGGCGCCCTCCATGGCCGATCATAGCGTATTGAGGGAGATAGTTGTGACACACGCATGAATACGCGCTAAAAAAAAAATCCTTGAATAGAAACGTTCATTTGACCTCTGAACAAGCGTCACTTCCGCTGTCTAGTCAATCATGGGGCTGAAAAGAATCCTATTGTCTTGATGTTTTGAGCTTCCCGATTGCTATAATTGGCGATTATGTAAGACCGGAAATCTTCTATGATTTAGTTGATTTGTGTCGCAATGGTGTGCGCTTTTCGCGGTTTGATGTTTACACGTATACCAGGAAGTCTGGTTAAGACATTTTAATAATCAGTTGTTTTGGCATCATAATTATTTTCACAATTCTAAATTACTCAGAGATTTAACTTTACATTATAAAGACTACGAACATGAAACAAATAAACAGAACAAATTTTGATCAAGTGTATTAAAATAATCGATATAGCCCTAAGCCTGTTTTGCAAACTTCCGGGAGGTTTCACATTTATATCAACAGTGCAAACATGTAGTGATAACTTAGTAAAATGATGACTTCATCAAATGGCGCTATTTTCACAATGATGTCCGTGTTCAGCTCAGATCGTCAAGGAAAATGTTAAAGACCATTGATATTGGGATTGTACATTTTATCATTTCCTGTTTTCCATCACCCTCTCCAGGAAACGAATACTACAAATATAATGGACTAGAGCTGGTTGCCGGGTTCCCGAAACCAATTAAAACTCTTGACCCCAGGCTTCCAGCAAACTTGGATGCGGTTATCGGTTTCAGCGAGTTTTCGAAGACGTACTTTATCAAGGGTCGCAAGGTGTGGCGATTCGATGAACTGGAACAGCGAGTAGATGAAGGTTATCCGACAAACATCAAACGTGTTTTTCCCGGTGTGCCGAGTCCGGTTTCTTCTGCTTTCGTGCACAATGGTTAGTATTTAGTGAAGACGTAACAATGATATTGGTTAATTTTGTTTTGCTCCCCCAACTATAAATGTATTTGATTTTATGCATATACAAAGATTACAATTTTAATTATTTCGTTTTCAGTTTTATGATTACAGAAAAATTATGAATAGAAAACGGGGCTGTATAGATTATAACTGGCTTGAAATTCTCAAACAAAAGTACAGCTTGTAGCATTTATGCAAGTATTACTTTTGGAAGACTTTTGAAGTTTCCTAAACTATAATTAATTTGTTTTTAGACCGTGAAGGAACCAGGTAAGTGATTCACAGATGAAACTATAATATTCATTACAAAAGTCCCATATCAATTAAAGTCAAATAGTCTCATTGTGTTTTAAAATGTGCTCGTGTAATTTCAAGCCCCCAACAGTTTCTAATGAGATAATAAGATTTCATCCATTTGGCAAAACAGAATGTGAAAAATATGATAATGTTCCATAGATTTACCGCTGGGATCAATATGACTGATATGAAATTCATCTTTCAAATCCTTTATTCATCATATTTTCAGACGGTGCTGCATATTTCCTGAAGGGGTACGAATACTACCGCTACAACGAAACTCTCAAGAGCGTTGAGGATGGTTATCCCCGGAGGTTCGGCGTGGATTTCTTGGGATGCGATCCAAACAAATTGGTCCAGCTTGGTCTAAACTCCACTGGCGGTACTGGGAATAGCAACATCAACAGGCCGACAAAACTTTTCATTCTATTATTAACTATTGCAGCAGTTTTGAAATCTGTTTTACAGTAGGTTGGGAATCTTTAGTGGGTACTTTTCTTTACTTGTACGAGAACAAATCACCTCTTTGCTTTTGAAAATAGTGATTGAATTTAAAATATGGCAAAACATTCAACAGAGGTTACATGAATAATTGTAAAATTACACATAACGGTGTTATGGTGAACTAATGAATGAAAGAAAAACTTCGATGCAAAGTAGGTCCGGCTATCACTTTCGTATACTATTGACAGAATTAGAGCCTCAGAGCCAGGTCTGTGAAAAGTACTTCTTGACACTGGTGACTTTGTTTTAAGGATCTATTAATCATAAGTAAGTCTGAGCATACTATACACTATTTGGTCCATCCGCTAAACTTATACAGCCATTTGATTAATGCAAAGTTAGGGTTTATTGCGAAATTTTTTCGACTGTCATTGCGGATATCATCAAAGGAGTGTCCGATTGATTATGACAAAAAAAAATCATTTAGATCATAATAATTGTGTAGAATTTTCGATAATTTCTTTCCAAATCGACACGTCCGACTGGTATGGGTTTTTTGTCGAGCATTATATTACTAGGGCATTAAACAAATTAAATAAAAATGATAATAATTTTGTTTGCATTTATTATCAATGATATATTTCTCACAATTGTAATCATTCAGAAATAATCCACCTCTTTGAAATGATATTAATATAATCCTACATAATATCATTTTATGTACATTATCCTTTTAGCAATTTTTGTAAAAGTTATGTAGATACTATTTCGCCAAACCTTAAAAACGCCGCAAACTACGAGATAAATGCATAGTTTTAGTGTTGAAGAGTGTGAATGTTTGATGACATCTCGTTTTAGTGATGGCGCTATAACTTTGTTATCATAGCTACTTGAGAATTTAGCTGTTTTTAATCACAGCTAAAATACCTTGTGTAGACCGAATTATTTATGTATTTGTACATGACATTAAATTTTGATGTAGAATATGTCTCGTTAGTTTAGTGTAGACCTACAAATTACTTTGGAAATGCTCTTTTACTATTTTTTAAAAAGCTAATTAGTTTAAGCATTCTTTCATTATGTTGACGAATATGCCAACCTCCATCATTGCCATATGCATTACTCGCGGGCGAGTCACAAAATGTGTGCAATCACCATTTCATGCTGTGTCATATCAGCACTGACATTTATTTAATGTTACTTTATATGCAAATATTAACTGGTTATAATTAAGAAACCAACAGGCTTTTCGTATTATTTCACACTCTGATACAAGGATTACATTTCATATTTTGCTAAAAAGGTGACATGTCAATTACAATATCTTTTTGTTTGTTTTTGTAATTAATACTTGCAGGCAAGTGTTGTTTGACGATTGGAAATATTTTTAAACATCTTTTGTTTTATACACTAATTTGTCCCGTGTAATGTATGTATGTCATAGCACACTACACTTTTCATTGAAGACGATTATGACGAATCATTTGTTTATGGCCTGCAAATATAAGAATTCAAATATCTTAAAATAAAATGCTATATATTTTTAAATTAATTGCTTCTTTGTCAAAAGAAAAAAAAAGTGGTTGTAAATCTGTTTTATTGTATTATTCTTAGATTTTGATAAAACGTGTGTTCTTATTAATGACTTTCTGAAAATGTTTGCGATCAGCATTTCTATGTTCCTGATGTTTCGTCGATCTATACTAGTATCATGTACATAATGCTATTTCAAATTCCTCAAACTCTGCATTTCAAAAAAACAAACATCAAATTTAACCTGTATTGTCTTGACCAAAATAAATTATCCTCTTTCGAAATAATTTTATTATTATGCAAATAAATTCAATAAATTTGGAAGTGTTTTCAATTGATATGTTTCTACTCTGTCTGTGTTTGCCAACAGGGGCGTCGCTATAGAGACAATTTCGGGCGAGGGAGGGGCGCAAGGTAGACCACGATTGCCACCAACTTAGCCGAAGAATGTCCAATAAGCAAAGAGATAAAGGGGGAAGTCCTAAGGTTATCAAATGTGCCGACAAGGGTAAAAGATTGGTCTTCAGATTTTCAAACTGGACTATATAAAACTTTACAGGGGGAACCACCCCCTCTATCGACATCCCTGTTCATCACAAATTTTTAGACGGTTAGAATATGACAGACAGAAGGAGAGAGGGGAAAAGGGGGAAGAGAGAGAGAGAGAGAGAGAGAGAGAGAAAGAGAAAGGGGGTGGAGGGGTGATTTAAGACAGACTGACTTTTCGTTTTTAGATAATGCACATTGAGAAATATTACACTGCTATCAATATTTGAAAACTTTGGCAAATAATATACACATGAATATAGGTCTATTCTTTTCGCACAATGCCGACTGCGTTTGAAGGCGGTTTGTATCTCGAATACATTTTCCGAGCCTTCTTTTTTTGCTACTGTCGAGGCAATACACAAAGAAGTGAAAAAGTGGAAGAGCTCACGTCTTCCTGTCAGAGCTTTAGACAGAATGGATAAATTTAGAACACCCATTTTGCGTGCAAACGTGCGGAGAGAGTATAGGGGGAAGATAAAAACCCGAGTGAATTCCCCCAAGGTAGGGGGAGGAAGGGGAGGTGGGGGTCATTATTTGTGCTAGTTTACTAACGTTTGTTCGAGAGAATGAACTCACATCCACGTTTAGCATGTCAGGGTTAAATCTCTGATTCATCGCAACTCAGCCTGTACAGCTTGATATCCTCCAGTTCCTTTCCGTACTTTAAAGGTAATGCAAAGTTTTGGGAAATTTTGAAAATTGGATGGATAGTATTTCTTTAAAATGTTGATACATTTTTATTCCCCTGTGGAAGTATTATGAATACTAGAAAGTTTATCCCCTAAAACGCTTCTGCTTCCGAGAAATCGAATAATCAAAATTTACTGGTACTCCGGCCCGGTAAATTTCAAATATTTCAAATAGCGCCTAAGGCCATTCTATGGTAGTTGCGACCCTGAAAATTTCAGAATATGCAGTTCTCATATACTATATTCAAACGGAAATAGCAAATCGGTCGATTGTAGTCAAGAAATATTGTCTTACAGCTAAAGTAATATCAGTCTTGAGGGGGAGCTATACAACATAAAGTGTTTATTATTTTACAATTTCATCACTTTAGACTTTAGACCGCGGCAACGATCATTGAATATTGTAAAATCGCTAATGCTTCCAATATATAGGTTCATTCGAACAAAATGTATGACCCCATACCAAAATTTTGCATTACCTTTAAAATTCAGAATCTCTTGTGCTTTGTCATCTTTAGAAGACATTATAATACAGTATGTTGGATTCAAACGGGATAAATTATTATGTCAGAACGATCGAATTACAAGTATAAAAAGAGGGGATTTTGGAAAAGAAAGTTGTGTTTGTATATCGTGAGTGTTAACACCAGCAAGACTGAACCCCAATTTTCAAAGCTATGGCCACGTTCTATATACAAATCGGTGTTACAGTCTCGAACAAGAACGTTCACCCTTTAAAATATTTTTAGCACTATAAGACAGCATAAGAATTGAAATTTAGTAGTTAAATAAAACTCACTTGTCCCGTTTTGGTCTCATTAAGGAAAAAAAATGAATAGAGGAAAATTAGAATTAGAAAATGATAATATGTTAATGGAAATATATAACTGATCACAGAGTGTACGTATACTAGATCAAGACTGATTTATTTCCTGTCGTAGCATTGTATTCCACAATGAAGATGCCTTTTCATCACCGAATATTAACAACAATCGGGTATTTCAGCTCTGATTCTGAAAACGATTTCCGAGTGCATTTCCGTACTTGATGAGGGGTATGTCCATGTCACCCACTGCTTTTAGTTTTTACTTGTATCTCTTCAGACAATGCTCTATTGTGAATCATTTTCACTCAATGTCATTCATTATTAACCAACGACCTTTCTGCTGGGGGTTCTTGGGATGTAATGAATCATGGTTGCCAGCTCTTGTTTTTCTTCTTCTCTCTCTCTCTCTCTCTTCCCCTCTCCCAGTCCCTCTTCCTTTCTCCTTTCTTGTCCTCTTTCTCCCCTCTCCCCCTCTGTCTCTCAGTCATTATATCCATATACTGTATAGTGCTCTCTATATTTTCTGCTTTCCTATCATTTCTCTTGATACCACCCCTCTCCATAATATCGATATTGTTGTCCCGATCCCTATATTTTAACTGTATATTTACATATATTTGTATCCTTTCTTCCAATAGTTTATTTTAAAAGAATTGTCTACACAATGTTCTAAATGACGTCATAGAGATGATGGAATAGGTGGTCAACATTAAATTAATTCCATCGACAATTTAATGTTAGAATTAAATGGAGGTAATCTACACCATTATTATAGATAAATCGTTTACACTTATTGATACGCATATGACTGGACACTTTCATAATGCGTTGTATAGGATTATTTGTAAAAAATAAAAATATTTGAATATCATGTAACCAAGGTAACGAGATGATATAGCATTATTTGGTTCATTTACTAAGCTATGGATAAACTACGCCGCGGATATGGCATATTCCAATTTTGGACAGTGACCAATGCAATGATTTAGTGATGTCCAATGGACATAGATTTCAAACATACAATAATCCCAAATTGAGAAAGGATAATATTTTTCATTATCATTATTATTATCATCATTATAATTATTAATTAGTAGTAGTAGTTATAGTAGTATTATCTTTAATTTTATTATTATTATGATTATTATTATTATCTTTATCATTATTATCGTCGTCAACATAATTATCACCATTATTGAGAGTCATCATCATGATTTTTCTACGGCGTTCTTTCAATTAACAATTCATTGTCCTCATACATTTTGATTTACAATTTATTAATGGCATATTCTATATGCACCAGGTAATTACTGCCAATTAGAAAGACAATGATAGTTCGACATGTATTATTATTCATAGACGTAAGCCAATCGTAAATTCTCTTGTCAACTTTGTTTCTTTCGAGTTTCATTGTTTACTTTTCTAAATTGTTTTGAACCAAGGTTGCCATATTTCATGGCTGCATGATATTTATTTAAGAAAAATATTTTATTGATGTTTTGGCTAAACTGCAAAAGTAAATACGGCTACTTTTTTTCTTTGTTCTGAAAATGAATGAATGTCTGGCTGAATCAAATCTTGCCAATACATGAAAGACGGTTATGCATGTTTTTTTTTCAACGTATCAAAAGAGTAGATTTCAATATTTCTCTCAAAGAGCGCAATGCGTCGAACAATGATTAATTCAATTATAGTGGCCCCTTTCATGAAAACACAAATGACTTTAATAATTAATTTCTTAGGGAAGGACCCAATCTCAGGAAGGAAAAATGACCTCAAGGCAAGTTCTCAGTACAGTATAGCAAAATGAAACGAGTTGAAATTTCTATCTAGCATGGGGGAAGGGCTTCGAAGCAAAAAGTAAAACAGACGGACAGATATCATAGGGAATAAAAGCCGAGTTGAATATTAGGTTTTTCTTTAAACAAAGAAACATATACAAATCTTGTCGAAGATTTGTTATTACAAAACATGATTTTATATCGAAGACATCTAAATATAAAACGTCCCCTTCATGAATGTATTTATAGTTTTCGTGACATTTGCATTCTTCTTCGCCCACGTCTCAAGCTATATTAAGGGGCAATCAAGGCCTTGGGAAGGGGCTGCAATTAAGCATATTACACAAGGGGACAATATAAGTGTTGTGTACTACCCCCATCCCCTCCCCACACCACCCATCAACCACTACTACAAAACTCCCCTCCTGCTATTCCTTCGTCTATTTTCTGATACGTACTATTAGCACTTTCATCTTCACCTTTTCATACCCCACTTCGCCCCTAAGTCTTTAGCCATTACATCATCACGGCTACTTGTTAGTCATTTCTATAAAGTCCTAAACTTGCCAACACAAGCAAGATTGGTCATCGCGGTTGGACTCAAGACAGTCGTATTTATATTGGTTGGACTGATGGATTGATGTGATGAGCGAAATAGGGCGTCGTTTCATGAGACTGTCTCAGGTAAATATTCGGGAGGGGGGGGGGGGTGGAACATCCTTGTCATACTCTTATAAAACACAAGACTTCAAATTAAGTAAATATGCACATAAACAAAATTACATGCAATGTATTATATGTATAACTACTAAACATTTCCAGTTTTTCACATTTAATTTTGTATAAACACAACCACGAGTTCATTTTCTCGAAACAATTACAGATACTACAAACAAGCTCTTCACTTGAGTGAATGGAGGTACATGTATTTGCCAAAATTCGTCATTCAAAATTTGTGCCAGGATTATGGAAGTAAAAAAACGCAGTCACGCCCAGATATAATAACGACCCTAATTAGGTTAATTGCTTTGTATTAATTACGGGTAATATGAGACGGTAATATTAGTCGAACTAATCACAATACACGGATAAATGATGACCACAGAATCTCATTTTATCCTTTCGGTTTATCAAAGTTTGGTCATAAAAAGTTCACGAACATAATAGTCATACATAATCATGCATGATTATTTTGCTTTACATCAGTCTTTTCTGACCATACTTTAGGCCAATTAAATTTCTATATTTAGCCCCAAAATCGCCATGCACACTTGATTACACTCTTCTGATTTTAACAATGATTATATTCGTGCAGTTTTATAATCGTACTTTATAAAGTGATGTCATCAGCTAAATGCACTATTTGACATGTTAACATCAGGAAAAGGGACAAGAGCGTGTTGGGTGTTTGGCAAAAAAGAACCCAAGGTGAGAAAAGAATGTTTGAAAGTTTGTTTGTATTTTGTTTGTTTGTTTGTTTAGGTTTTTCGGAGACATCCCAGCATACATTTTATACTAACAGCCTACGAGACCGAAACGTCAGAAAGGTCTTCAAGACCTCATGTACTCTCGGTTTAGTCCTTTAAACGAACAGTCAATGAAACCGACCAAAATAAGGACTTTAGGAAAAGTTAATGTTTTTGTTGATCTTGTTTGATGGCGATCTCGTGGGCTTTGACCGATTTTTATCGGAAAGGCAAAGTAAAAGGGAAATGAAGGGAGAAAGATGAAGAATGAGAGCAAACCCGGCTGTAGGAAATTAATGAAAGACTAGACAGAAGTAGAAGAAATGAAAAAAAAATCGAAAATAATCAAGACCTCATTGCGACGGCGATGGTTGGAGGAGAAAAATGGATTTGCAGTCATTATAGTTACTGCAAAAGTTTATTTGTTGTTAAATCTCTGAAAAGATTCCTAAATTTTTACACCATCTTCTCGATTAAAGGTGTTCTAGGGTTTTAAAGTGACTCGGTAACATTTTTGAAGGTTGCTTAATTTGTGTATACAAATTTACTTATTACATTCCTTCTACTGCACTAACTCTCTGACACGCAAAAAATCCTGAACAAATTCTCAAACCACGAAGATATCTATGGTTTTCTTTGAAGGCGCCACTGTGCAACAAGGCTCTAAAAGTGAACTAATAGTAAATTCTCCCAACCATTTTTGAATTTTCCCAACCGTTTTTCCATTAAAAAAGGACATAAAATAGGCTATTAAAATTCTGTCAACACTTAAATGTCTGGAATGGTATGTAGAGCCAATTTATTGCTGAGTGACGATTTACATTCACCTAAAATGTAATTAGATTGTAACAATATAGTTGGGAGAATTAAGGGATCGATCACATTCATTTTTCCCGATTTGTATCATTAACAATGGTCCATTTTCACTGTAATTTGCAGATTATCTTTAATTGTACATCTAGCATTGAAGTCACTACCTTAGAACCACTATCTCTCACCTGAACAATGCTACAAAGTCCCTTTAATGATAAACGTCACAATCAATGGTATAGTACAGTTGATAACTAACACCTAAAAAAAAGCTGCTTCATATTCTAAAGGTGATTTCTAACATCTTTGAAGTTCGGTTACCCTTTAAATGGTTTTTGATAGAGCCATTTTCTTTCTTAGATATCATTGTACATTGAGGGATCGGCTACTAGGGGCGGGTGGATGGGATCCGTTAATCTATTTAAGAACACTTTATTCATCACCATATCTGGTCCTTGATACACTTTGGTGCTATGGCAACGGCACTACGTTGGGACAGGTGTCAGAAGAGATAGGCATTGAAGGGGCCCTGTACCTGAAAATTATTTTAAAAATCATATGCTGTTTTAAAAACAATGTCCTGCAACCTGTGTGGATTCTTCAGCACCCCATTCTCAATATTAAAAAATAAAAAGTTTTGTAATCCCAAACAAATTATAGATATTTTTATTTTGTCGGCCAGGGGATTGGTAATAATGATTGGCTTTGAAAAGGATCCATATCACAGCCTATATACAGTGATGAAACCAAATAATTCAGACGAGTCCACCTTGCATGGCTGAAACAAAAAACTGACTAAATATTGTATGAAGTTCAAATTAAATAGATATTTCTTTTGCATTAATATCCTGCATGAAGACTTATTAGTAAATGAAATGAAAAACGTACCTTTAATAAATCGACCTCCTTACATAAGGTATCTCTTTAGTCTTTTGAGTCAGCTGTTTCATCCCCAAGGTTTCTCTTAGACACTAATTCCATTACAGGTCTTGCCAAGAGTTCTGACTTCTCAAAGTAGAATGAAGAAATCACATGCCTTGTAATGCTCAGAAGATTGTTAACCCATCTCACAGTGAAATGATCGCTATGAACGTGATTGACCGGAATTAAAAGAGGTAAGTTTCTCTCCTCATTTGCTGAATAACATTAACATCATAGCTATTAATATGAAGGATTCACGGTCATCTAGGAGTACACACCGGGGTAATGTAAAGGGGCGTAGTCAAATAAGAATTAAAGCATTTTCTGAAACATATCATTTCAATAAAATATTTAATTTCATGATATTAAATTATCATAATACACCTTGACAAATAATTATGATAGATAAGAGATCGCTTATTTAAAACTTGATATAACATCTTTCAATATGTACAGGTAAGCAGACCTCTCACTGATCTAAACAGCTAAAAGACAATACATTTATTTAGTACTTTTAAATGGGGTTGATATCAAAATGAAAGAATAAAGAATAAAGACCCTTAAATATGCTTCCCTCCAATTCATTACTAAATTTTAATGGCAATGAAGCCTTTTTAAACAATACGAATTAATATTGTCAATCCAAACTACTCGAATTTTCATTCGTATAAATGAATTCGTTTCCACCTTGATTCAGTCTCACAATAATTACAAGGGCATTAAAAAGCTTCTTTGAAGAACAATGCTTCGCTAATCAGTCTATAAAACAATGACTTTCACATGTCGAATGAGTCACCTTCGCACTTGATATTATTCTTTGGGATTTCAACCAGGAGCAGATCCATGAATCAACTTTTCGTTTGTTTGTTTGTTTGTTTGTTGTTTTTTTTTTTGGGGGGAGGGGTGAAAATAATATTTTAACAAGGCAAAAAAGGTTGGAAACTGTTATTACATTGTATAATAAGGTGATATATTTCATGCAATAGATCTATTAAATGCAAATATAGTTATCAGATTTGAAGGTGCCTTTTTAGTCTAAAATTTGAAAAGAGGCACAAGAACACAATATTAATGGGCACATTTTATGTTGAGAATTGAATATGCCATCATGAGTTTTAAAAGCGCCCCCTAAATCCGCTACTAACTTGAGCCCCATACCGATGAAATTATGACTAATAGGGGGCAAGTCTATTTAATTACAACAATGGATATTTAAGGTTATATGAGTCAGCACATATTTCTCCGCAATAATGGAAATTCGTTACAAATAACTTATGAACTAATTCAGCCAAATGCGAATTTTACATGTTCTGTATCATGATAGGTCTACAAAGTTAGAAATTGTTGAACAAATTCAACGACATGTCCCTTCAACATATGGGATGCCTCCTTTACTGTGTGGGACATGTAGGAGGCTGAGCAAAAAGCATATCTCTAAAGATTTTTTTATTATTTTTTAGGAGGCTGAGCAAAAAGCATATCTCTAAAGATTTTTTTACTATTTTTTTAATTTTTTTACAAACTAAAGCATTTGCTCGGTGAGATTACTTGATTATTATCAATTCCCAACCCAAAGAAGATATAAATATAGATTTGGAAAGTGTTATATGAATAGGAAAGCGAAGGTTGACTTTTATATGTTGCATGTTCCATGAATATCTTCACATGTCAAAATCGATATCAATTATTTTGGAAGCACATCCTAAGATCTTATCAGTCCACAAAAGTATTAATGGATGTATTCTTGATTTTTATTGCTATTTAATGATAGTCTGATTTATACAACGCACGAAGTACGATTATTTTACCGGCCTAAGCCGAGCTACCATGATTAAGGTTTCCATAATGTGACATTCTTGACATTAATTTCTATCAATTCTCTTTGCTTCAGGAAAACTTAGTCATATTATATAAAAGATTATTAGTATTCTGAAGTGTCCAGGTGGTGGAATTTTAAACAATAAAATACAAATGTTGTCATATACTCTTTTGTCAGAGAACTGGACGAAATTTTGCTGACAAATGTAGGGAAGTTTGTGATGATCGGCTTAGCTAAAGCCTTACTATTTCTGTCACCACTTAGCTACGTCAAATATGCATATTCCACAAATGTTGTTATTCAGAGCGTATTCGGGGGAAAGAGCCCAGTGCTTCAATCAGCGCAATCATTTAAACGATCAGTTTCAACTATTGGTCATCAAATACTTAAGTTCTTCTACACTGAAATCTCAATTTACACTAATTACCCATTATAGCTCGTATCCTAGTATATCGGGTTTGTAGAAAGGATAGGAGGATCTCTAGTCACTATGAGTTGAGTGAACTATATTTACACGTGATTTTTTTTTCTTCGATATCCAGTTTCTGTGTAAGTTTTCACCTATGTTATGAATCTGCCATGAACAAGATGCTATCTAGTACTGGTTTTTGGAAATAAGAACGAAAGATAACTCTATTGCTTTTGGATGATTTTTCCTCTATTTGTACAGTTAGATGCAGGTAATGGGTTCTAACTACATACTATATAATCAATGGGGAATTTGGAGTTAGTGTACTGAGTAAACAAATTATGCCGATTTGAGTTCTGTCTTTAAGGTAGACCGGTTGTGCCTCCCCCATTCGTATACGCCTGATATTTTCTTAATTTTAGGTGTTACCATAGTTTTTATCGTGTAGGAGAACCGGCCCTGAAAGTATAACATGAAATATCAAATGAGATTTCCGCAGATTTTGATATAGTGTTGATTGGACATGCGCAAATCACTTTTAACAGGTGCTACATAAGTACTAAAGAGGAAGCCCCTTCAATCGTGTGTCAGTGTACAGGTGAATTTCATTAGTACACCTCATGACATGATGACTTTTTATTCGACATTTTGACCTGGTTGCGAAAGTAATGTGATTATGATTAATTTGTTTCATAATGGGAAGGAGAAAAATCTCTGAGTTTTCAAAACAAATTATTTTTTCAGTAGAGTATCGACGTGTTTCGTCTTCGTTCTGTCTACTTACTTCAATTCTACCAGAATACACCTGATAGATCAAGGTATGTATCTTGTTAATCAGCCTGTCTCTTCATCATCCCGTTAATAAGGACTTGATCGCAAATGCGTGATATCCGCGCGCATAATGTGACGACGTTACGCAGTCAATAGCCAGGAAAGCATGCATGCATGCATGTACAGGAAAGTGAGTCAGATAGTCGAGAGCGCGCGGATTCCCGCAAGCTGGTTTTGATTCGATCACGACTCTTTCAGTGGTGCCGCCGTCCCTTGATCCAGTAACTAGGGGGAACAATCTCTCTCCCTCTTTAAACTCAACCCTCTGTTTTAACATCAAAGTGGCATCACAAGAAACAACAATAGTCCTTCACTTTTTGAGTTTTACAGGCCTACACTGCACCTTTCAATTTGTATGCACACTCAAGGGGCAATTATATTGCTTCCCGCCGTTTTAAATTGCACTTATCCCGTATCGTCTGACACTGGGCGTCATCGTAAATAGGAATATCGTCCTGACTAAAGGAGATCCTTGACGAGATTCTTGTTCGATCGACTTCCACGACGATGTCGAGCACTAACAAATTACTCGGGATGAGCTTGAGAAGGACGATGACGGTGTTGATGCATCTCATGATGATGGGTTTGGTGCTTGTTGGAGCATCGAGCGAAGAGGATGACGACGACGATGAGGTCGCAATGGGAACGGTAAGAATTTCTCTATTTGTACTTGTGAACATTTTCTGTGAAAGCATTATAATGAAATTTATTTTTATAGCTTCATAGACTTTTTTTAACATCGTTATAACAGGGATCTACACATTTCCTTTGAAAGGAATATTTCATGGGAAATGTCACAAAAAGGGGGTCGTTCTCTTACTCTTGCAGGTATTTTGGTGATCATTTGGGAATTGTAAAGGATCCTTTGCCTTGTGACTCCTAAATAAGTACTAGATCTACGTAACAACTAGGTGGTCATTTCATAACAATATTAATGAAGATTATTAGTTGTTTACCAAAGTCGATATCTTGCGGATTATCATTTATGATGACATAATTTTAGATCAACAAGCCTTCCCCAAGGTCCAGCTATAGACGATGTCGAGTCATGCGATGTCAGTCATAACTTCCGATCTCCTTGGCGGTCATCAATCATCAAAGATGAGATCATTGTTATCAAATTGAAACAACCCAATTTAGACGGGTGATTTCAAACGGCTATTTTCATAAGCAGGCCTGTGGTTGGACAATAAAATATCAATAAGTTTTTCTGGCGATAGTTATCTTCATAGACGGAATGGTTGGCTCTTTGATACTAAAATATAGAAAACTGTCTTAGTTAAAGCATAAATGAGTGCATACCTTTGGGCTGCTTACTTGAACTTTACTTTCTTTTCTATCTCTATCTTCTTCTGTCCATGCCCCCTTAACGTTTCCCAAGCCAGTTTCACTGCTTGATCAAGATGATCACACCCCGTTTAAAACAAAACCTTTAAAGACTACACTTCTTTGGGTCACTCATAGTTACGAGGAGAAGATGATTTCCGTGTAAGCTTTCACTATGGCAACATGTAAAGCATCCGGGAAGCTCAAGTCCGCCTGATTTCGTTATTACATGGTCGACCAGACCCAGAACTGGAAAAACAGATTCGATTCTAATCTGGGTAATATTACCATGATTAAATTAAGGTCCTGTTTGCGTAAGTCACCAAAAATAGCTTAGCATCAACTGCAAGGCGTTTCGATATTCGTAAAGAACGATATTTGAATAGGTATTTCAAAAGATAACTAGAAGCTGATAAGAAAATGCTCCTGATCATTTTCGAGATGTTATTAAATCGTCGTTAATTAAAAAATATACTGCAATGTACACGAAATTACTCCACTCTCCCTTTATTAGTATGCTTATAATTGATTAACGTCCGGAAAACTTTCGTCTGTTGCCTCCAAATGTGTGACCATGACTTTCTGTCTTACATAATTAGCTTTTATCACCAGTAGTGTACATGTATATCCAGACCTTCATTTTTCATAAAGCTTCTTTTTATATAATTTCAAGAGGTAAATGGATTCGTTCAAGCCCTTTTTTCGGTAATAAAAAATATATGGTCAAGTAGTAGTGGTTATCAGGTTCTTCAAAACAGATGTTTTCACTCTAATTTAACCAATAGCTGACAACTAATATGTCTGCAAGGGGTGCTCTGCACTTCGTCAGCAAAGCTAGCTTCCCAGGAAAATGATGCATCAAGACTGTAATAATCTAACGCAGGATTACAGCCACTATCCACTGTACAAGGTTGTCTAGGATCAGTCATCGCTGCAAAATCCTCGCAGGATTGTTTCTTGGAGCAACATTAATGTGTACATGTGAATCCATTGAAGGCCAGCCAAGTCAAAAGAGGGAATCACAACCTAAATTTGGCACAGAACAACCTTTGAGGGTCCTGCAGCCTGTGTACGAATTGATAAATGCTGATGAATGTTTTCACGATCACTGACAAAAATTGTCATGATCATGGAGTTGCCGTGTGCCAAGAGAGGCCTATTCGTTATCAGTTATATTTAAACATCTCTTGCAAGTCCTCATCTAAAGCAATTCCTCATGTTAAAAAACTATCGATCATATTGAAAATAAGGAAGGTCGATGGAACTGGATGATATCAATTGGTTTTTTTAATCATAAAGATATATATTGACTAAATACAAGGCCAACTCTTATTGCAACGAATGGTTAATCTAAAGAAATTTGTAGTAGTGTGGGTATGCAAGACGGCGTTCATTGAAAGGTATGACTGATAGTACTGATATCCTGTGTTAACCTACTGAATCATTGATGTCTTAATCACTCTGAAAGGAGTGTCCAAAGAGTATTTTTATGCATATGGGCTTCAACGGTTCAGGTTTCAAGGCGGTAACATTTTGAGGAAAAAAAATGTGTGTGCCTTTGTGACCATTACTTTAGCATATACAGGTTGATGTAAGATTAAGTAATAACTCGATGTTTTTTTTTAATTCATAGTTGTGTTCGATATTATTAGTAATTTCAGTATTGTTTTGAAAACCTTCTAAAAAGGTCAGTGCCAACTTTCATGCTCAAAGCACGATAATTTTGATATGGTAGTATCATTATCAACAAATAAGTTCCATACCCCATTCGCAATGGAGGTACTTGTACGTAACGGCAATGCAAGGCTTATGGGACGGATGGGAAAATAGTCACACAAAATGCAATTGATTTACCGTCAAAGAATACGAGCAAATGCCATTATATAAACAAATTTGATTGGAAATAAAAGCTAAATAATTTGTACAGCAAAGGAAAGGAATCGTAATGAATCCGGTTGTGTAATATCTGCTTAGTCCCATTATGAGGGTATTCTATGTCAGGCCTTTAGTGTATATAGTTTAGTCCGAACAATCAAATTTCCGACATGTTTCACAATGAAACCTTAGACAGTGTTAGCAGTTTGTATATCATACCAGAATTCAAGATAACATTTACACAATAGTTTTTATAAAGCATTTAGGTAGAGTCTCTACCCCTGTCATAATGGAGGTACTTTAACAATCCCAGCATGTACAGCGTCTTTGATTGAAAGTCTCCTGGTATCAAGGCTTCAAGTTGAATGAAGTCTCTTCAAGCTGCCATTAACTGATCAATAATGAAAGCCCTTCACATACACTAAACCCTGTCATATCAATTCTTCTTGCCCTTCTCTACACTCCATTGTTCAGTTGTAGTTCACCCAGGCCTCCCACGTACACAGGAAAGCAGTTGCTTATTCATCCACAAGAGGTCCCAAAACGATGATTGCTAAAACGTTATCATTTTTACAAATCTCTCTGTGCGAATCTAAAGATAGACGGGTCTGAAATAGAGGCCCTAGGATTTAGATGTTAACTGTGCATAATCTTTTTTTGTCAGGATTAATTTCAACGAATTGTGAATTTTCTAAATATAGACCATTCTGAAGGTATATGTGTAATCATGTTTAAGAGCGTAACAAATATGAGTGAAAAGTGTTATTTCATACAGCAAAGTTCGATTTGAAAAGTGAAATTAATATCTGGTTATATAATTTCACCAAAGAATGCAATTCATAAACTATCCAGGCGTATCTTGTCTTGATAGGTTTGTTTGTATAATGCACGTGGAATAAAGAAATACAAAGTACGTATTTTGTTCTTTTGATATTTACTCAATTGTCTTGAATCTTCCAAAGTACAAATTTGAGCAGTTGGAGACAGTTTATTCCTTATGCACTGTATTCAACAATGGCGAACTGTCCTATTTTTATAACTCTTCTCAAAGCGAAATTCTAAATGACAACAATACCTTTTTACCGTTTTCTCCTTTCGGGGGGGGGGGGTGGGAGAGAAGAAGAAAGAAAGACCTAGATAATGAAATTTAGTTATTTGTTAGGTTTGAAAGGTATTCATGCATAGTGATTCATTACGTGTAGAGGTGTTTCATCAAAGAGTGCAACATATCGGTCGTATAGGCTTGTAATTCACACTGTAACTGATACCATTAAACCATGGGCGGAAATGTGAGAAATATTCCCTATCCCTCCCCGATTCACTTAGTCATCTGTCAATAGGATCCATAGCCCTGACGCATGTCACAAGTGAGACTTGGAATATCTTAAAAGGTTAAGACAAAGGCGACACGAATCCACCGAGGATCCTCCTTAAATCTTGTGAGAATAGTGACATGTCTTCTTATTTAAACCTCAAGAGCTTGGCCTACATTGAAACCATATTTTGATTAGATACCAGTCAAAATCTGCTTTCATTCTCCTACATCATAATTTTCCGTTCAAGGGTAAGGCTGGTGCCACAGAAAGTCTCGACATTTTAGTCTGATACATAGGTGTCCCAATTATCTCATGTTCCTTTAAAGTGTATGTTACTTTAACGTTTTGACATTGGGCTTGTTAGGGCACCACCCAACTGTACAATTATCTTTATTTTTGTCATATGAATATTGAAGAAATTTCAGTATTGTTTTTCTTTATATAAGTTGTAATCAACAACCATCATGTGATCATGTACTTTATAAGAGAAACACTTTCATATGTTATGATAAACCTTTTCACACAAAGACAAATTGATAACTATTTTCTTAACCTAACTTGATGATGAATTCACATTCTCATTCACTCGTCACCCATGTGTCATTATACACAAACATGAAAATACTATTTTATTTGTATGATACAGGACTATCTATTTTTAACGCAATGAGCAGTGCAAGTATATCATGACATGCAATCATCATCGTACAAACACATTTGAATTCGATGGCAGAGATCTCAATATCATATTTATTTTTAATAACGGAAGGGCTTCCTTCGCCATCTCCATCGGAAAAGGAGTATTAATTTGATGATCTTCTTGGGTCATCCTGAGTGAAAGATGACCGACAAAGATCGAGGATTCTGTAAGACGATAATATACCGAATATAGTTTGCAATTGATATGGAAGTAGTGACTACACGTATGATTTCGTGTGTGCATTAATGGCCAAACTCAAGACAAGGTCTTACACTTCTCTAACGTTGGTTGAAGATTGGTTTAGAAAAATGTAAGATAAATGGATTACGAGATAATACGTGCAACAAGTTAATAAGTTACTAAACCGTTGACAGGTAAAAATAAACTTTGAGATCCTTTTTAAAACATATAATCAAGAGGATGCATATATCACATAGAATAGTAAGTGTGATGGCTCAGTGGTTAGAGGATGTTACCGAGAGGTCACTGGTTCAAACTCAAGTTGATGCGCCAGTGCCCTTTGGCAGGCACAGTTCCCAAGTCCAACGAATGGGACTGAAATTTGTAAGTCTCCGAGGTGTTTACCTCAATATATCTTCCCCGGTAATCGAATAAAAATGGAGAAAATTTGTCATATTTTTGCCAGTCATAGCATAAAAGAGTATAACTTTTTTTTTTAAAGGGGAAGAAAGAAAAACAGAGAAAGAAAGAACAAATTCATAATCGTTTGCAGTAGATTTTTATTTACATTTTGCCGGTTATCATTCCCCTGTATACAGAAAATGACCTTCATACATATGTGCTTCGAAAGATATGTAGAAAAAAAAAAAAAAAGGGTAACATGCATGGATGCCATTTAGTATGATATCAGCCAAGAAACCATCCACGTCAATTTCAAGTCCAACTTTGTATCTGAAGAAGGTACGAGATAAATATAAATGTCTGGTTGAACAAGATCCAAGTGCCATTTTCTTATCAGATGTAGTTCTTTTCTGTTCATTCATAATGATTATCAAAAGGGTTTGGCACTATAGGTCATCGCCTTGGATTTGTATTGTTTAGAGGCTTAATAATATTATTACATTACTGGTTTTCAGGATATTATGGACTATGTTCTGCTTGAATCTTTCTAAATATAATCCCGATGAAGTCGCTTCCAAGTTTCCCCTTAGTAATGTAGCATGCTTATCAGTGAAGCTTCTGTTTAGCTAATATCTATGCTTGACAACCAAAATTATTCCCTGAATGTAGATCAAGGGTAAGGTCCAAAGAATTAAAAACAAAAACACATGATATAATCAGGCGCGGATCCAGGATTTCTTAGGGGGCGGGGCCCACTTTTTTTTTTTGGTCCGAAGAAAAATCGTAACGACTCAGCCAGCCGGGGGGGGGGGGGGGGGGGGGGGAAGAGGACACTTTTTTTTTTTGGTCTCGAAATTTGAAAATTTGACATTTTGTTCCGTTGGGGGGAGATGATGTCACCTTTTTTAGGTCAGCCATTGGCATATTTTTTTAATATTTTTTTTTAAGTTAAAAAAAAATAAAAAATCACAGAAAAGGGCTCCAAAATACACACATAAAAAACCGAAGGGGGGAGGGTCAACCCCCTAACCCCCTCCCCCCACTTCCGTACGTACCTACTCGTCTGAAAAAAGTTTTTCCCCCTCCCGCGCGAAGCGCGGAAGCTTTTACGTTTCATTAAATCATTAGAGAAAGAAGACGATTCGTTGTACCGTTATGACTTTTAATCCTTGTCTAAATTCAATTTTCCCCCTCCCACGCGAAGCGCGGAAGATTTTACGTTTCATTAAATCATTAAAGAAAGAAGACGATTCGTTGTACCGTTCTCGACTCTTAATCCTTGTCTAAATTCAGTTTTCCCCCCGCTTCGACGTTTCATTAAATTTTCAGAGAATGAAGACGATTCGTTGTTCCGCCCTCGAACATAATTTAGTTTCCCCCACCCGCGAGAAGCGCGGAAGCTTTTACTTTTCATTAAATCATTAGAGAAAGAGGAAGATTCGTCGTACCGTTCTCGACTCTTAATCCTTGTCTAAATCAATTTCCCCCCCCTTCCGCGCGAAGTGCGGAAGCTTCGACGTGTCATTAAATTATTATAGAAAGAAGACGATTCGTTGTATCGTTCCCGAAAATTATCCTCGTCTGAATTAAGTTCTACCTGCCCTCCCCCGCGCGTAGCGCGGAGGCTTTGACGTTTCATTAATTCTTTAGAGAAAGAAGACGATTCGTTGTACCGTTCTCGACTCTTAATCCTTGTCTGAATTTCTTTGTCTATTCCATTTTCTTCCTCCGTCCTCTTCCTTTACACTCCTTTTTGGCGTTTATTGGGGGACCACCCCACCGCCCCCCTGGCTACGCGCCTGCTGTCAGATGAACATATGTTGATACCTTGTCCGCCCCGGAAGCTCAGGGGTTTAAGGTTTTAATTTACGGTCAGATTAGCATTCAGGGGGGTCCGCCTTAGCGCCCTAGACGGGATCCAGGGGGCAGAGCCCCGGAAGTTCAGGAGTTTAGGCATTTAATGACGGTCAGATGAGCATTATTTTGATACCTAATTGTTACAATGGCAGGTCACTAATTGGCTTGGGGTTCAGGGGGCGGAGCCCCGGAATCTCAAGGCTTTTATGCACTCAATTACGGTCAGATGAGTATCGAGGGGCCCGCCTAAGGGCTCTTGGTTGGGTCCAGGGGGCAGAGCCCCCAGAAGCTCAGGGGTTTTAGGCGTTTAATTACGGTCAGATGAGCATTTTGATACCTTATTATTTGTGACACTAGTAGGACACTATTTGGCGTGGGGTCCAGGGGGCAGAGCCCCCAGAAATCAGAGGTTTTAGGCATTAAATGACCGTCATATGAGCATCTAAGGGCCCGCCTTAGGGCCCTAGGTGGAATCCAGGGGGCAGAGCCCTTAGGATTTTAGGCATTAATTTTAATCATGGTCAGATGAGCATATTTTGATACCCCATTATAATGTGACACTGGCGGTTAACTATTTTTTCTTTCTCGCTCTCTTTCTTTCTATTTCTCTTTAATATACTTTTTCAAAGAACGTGTGGGGGGAGGGGCTCGAGGATCCCGATCCCCGCCGTTCCGCTGGCCCTGATATGTAGGCATCTCAAGAAGCATTTTCTTGCCTGGCTGTAAATTTAGGAATTTGTCATTTTCCAACAAACGCATGAAGTGAGGAAAATTATCTTATTTCAGCATTATTTGTTAACCACCGTTATGGAATTATAAATAACCCACGTTTGCATTTTGCACGTTTTCTATTTCTCCACCCCCCCCCCCCCCCCCCCCGTCCCCTATCAGTATGCCAGTGCCCCCCCCCCCCCCCCCCCCCTCCGATCTACACCTTGTTGGCGGGAAAATTGCAACTGATATCCCTTACCTTTCTTCATTCTCTTTTTTTTCCTTTCCCTTTCTCTCCTCTTTCACTTTCCCTTCCCTTCCTTATCTCTCTTTTAGGTTTGCTGGGGGGGGGGGGGGGGGGGAGGGGCACGGCATTTTGGTCCCCAACCCGCTCCACACATTGTTGGCGGGATTAACCGCAACTGATCTCCGCTTCTTTTCTCCCTTTTCTTTTTTCTTCCTCTTTTTGTTCCCTTTTAGCTCTCTTTTCCTTTTCCTTCCTTCTCTCTTTTTTTAGCGGGGACGGGGGGGGGGGGGGGGGGGGAGGCTAGGGTCTTTTGCCCCCCCCCCGATCTCCTTCTTTCCTCTTTTTTTTTCTTCTTCCTCTTTTTTTTTTTCCCTTTCTCTCCTCTTTCCCTTCTTTTCCTTCTCTCTCTCTCTCCTTTTTTTTTTTTTTTTTTTTTTTCGGGAGGGGGGGGGGGGCCAAGGCACGCTCGCCCCCCCCCCCCCCTGGATCCGCGCCTGGATATAATAGTTCAACAAAGACTGTTGTAATAATACTGACTGATGATGTCATTTGATTTTTTTTTACACAGAGTCCCCCTCCCACACATACACACACACACACACGCACGTATCTCTCTCTCTCTCTCTCTCTCTCTATCTTTCTCTCTTTCTCTCATTGAATTATAATATAAAATGTGGCTCAATAACAACGATCAACACCCATACACATCACGATTAATTCATCATGAAAGATAAGTAATGTTTCTTTTAGTCTTTCCTGTAAACGTCACCTGATTGGTCAAAGCATAATCTTGACTGTTTACGTACCTTTTCGGATGACGTTAAAACTAGTCGCTGGACGTGAGACCCATCCAGGTCCATTTTGTTTGGTAATATAAGGGTGTCTTGTAATTGGATACAAGTCTCGTTGTCATGGTGATTGAGGTAATCCTCTAATGGCCTCGGCAGACAGTCACGGGAGACTTGGCGTGCAAGAGTCCTCTGTTTGTACTAATTTGATGATGAATGATGGGGAATGTTACGTGAAATAGGAATGAGGTAAGCAAAAAGCAGATAATGTGGCAGTGAGAGAAAAAAATAGACAGTGACAGAGACAGACAACAAAAGAGAGAGAGAGAGAGATAGAGAGAGACTGAGAGAGACACTTTGAGAGATTAGGCAGTGTTTTCCATGTGAGAGGCGTGCAAAGCCATTTAGCATGTAGACATATATGAAATACTCCAATTATACGCCTGACGTATAAGATTTTTACAAAACAACACTTACAGGTATATATGCTAATATGATATAGGGTCTTTTTTCATAGGATGCAAGGTAATGTCCCTTGGTGTATAATGCAATATAGAAGTACGCTCTTTGTAATAAATGGCCGTTGTTGTCATTTTCAAGAGTTACAATTTTGTAGTTTTTAAGTCAATTCTTTCCAAGCTCTCGAATTGAAACATAAGGAAGAAATGATATAGACCCGATGATGACGTCACAGTTCTTACTGAGAAATAAGGTGTTTCCTATGAATTCTTGACATGCCTGCATGATAAGATCCAGGTTAGATCTCTTCTCCATGCAGGTCAGACATGTCATCGTACAGGATACTGGCCCACTCAAAATGGTGTGAGGCCGCGACATGTCATAGTTCATTAACACCTCAGTCACACCGCCAGACCGACCCCAAACCTACATCTTGTTCGTTCGCAGTAATGTAATTATTGTCCGGTCTGTCATCGTTCTGGGCCCTGTCTTACAAAGAGTTGATATTAATCGCAATTTATTTGCGATTGATATAAATCGCAAATATGTACATAAGGGATAGGAGATTGCAAACTTGCGATTGATTTGGATCAATAGCAACTCTTTGTAAGACAGGGCCCTGGTGTCGGTCTCGTTAATGTGACTGGGGTTTAATACAAGAGACCTAATGTTGGTCTGACCAATTTGTACATACCTATCGAGCAAAATGATCTAAGAAATCCACACGATGAAACTGATAAAGATAGACAAATGCTTTATCTGTACACCAAACGTGTAAAGTTCATATGCACTTCCGGAATGTTAAGGATCTTCCCTGGTTATCCCCATTTAAGTATGGCCGGAGAAGTTGCAACTGGGGGCACTCGATATCCCAAAGGTTCAAAACTCTGAAAATCAAATAGGATTCATATTTCCGAACATTATTTTGTTGCGTAATATACCGAGGGCTCGTCTTTTTCGAAGGGTCATTATTCCCATAGGTAAATTGATTTGTAATTCCGAAGGTTCCTTATTCCGATATGAGATAGGTTTCTGGAAAATTATACAGGGTTCCATGGCATTTTCGGAATGATGAACACAATTTTCATGTTTGGAAATACGAACCTTCGGAATTATGACCCTTAGGAGTTACGAATCTTCGGAAAAACGACATCACCGCTGAAACTAGGGTTTAAACATTAGGGTCGTTCGGCCGGGGAGACAAGAAGTTTAGAAAGGGAAAACCCAAAGCCCTAAAGTAGCCATCGTCGGATGATTCACCGCTAGTACATAGGACTGGATATCGGAGGATTGGAGGTCTGCAGGGGGTCGTGAACACAAATCAAACATCGGAAGTGGATGATTTGTGAAGTTATTAAAATGTTGTTATGACAGGGGGATGATTCGAAGAAACATGAGTATTTTTCAAGTAATGCGCTGTCTATAATTGATCTGTGTTTTTTATATTTCTCGAGTTGCAATATTCAGCGATAATGTAATATTGTATTCTCAATTATCCACACATTATTGCATTACATTGTAAGCTTATGCCAAGGACCAGGCACCCCCATCTCGAGTTCTGTTTCTCCCGGGTCCAAATTTCTTGTCTGAATAATGCATGTATGTTACTTGCCAAGAATATCGCAAAACTGTATTGGATTTAATCTTTTGCGAAATGAAATGTGAAAACTGATATTCTAGTCAAAGTAGAAAGCACATGCCAAAACTGTTTAATCCTATTTAATCATTACTTTAGGAAATCATAAGTTACATAGTTTATAATTTTCACCCGGTCATGCCGAAAACTCTTTTTTCGCACATTGCATTTAACATTGAATAAAGTATGACTCTCAAGGAATTTGACAAGTCATTATGGGTATATATAATATAATATAGCATACTACATCATCGATTACAATGACATAATGAATACCTAGTATTGATTAAACTAATGAGTGAGGTTAATTGTCATTCTTAGTTTATTCCACCTTTGATAAGATAAGAATGTTACTCGTCTGTGTAACATTTCATGTCAGTTTCATGTGCTGGACGAAATGAACAATGAAAATGGATGGTGATTAATAATCTTAAGAAAAGCTTAACTCCTGTATAGATAAATCTTTTAGTAATCCACATCATTTAGTCATCAGATCTGCGAGTATGACGAATTGACATGAGACAATAGTCCCTTTTGTAAAAATTCACATCTCCCTAGATTTACTCATCACGAAATGGGGCTGTTCCACGTTTTATAGCATCACATTTTCAAAGTCTGGTCAAAGATGATGAATAATGAAAATGGATAATGATTAATAATCATGTAAAAAACATGGCACCTGTATAGATTGATCCGTGGTAATCTAGATCATGTATTCAACCTAGCCGCAGGATGACGAATTGTCACGAATAAGACAATAGTCACTGTAATAAAACTAACACCCCCCTGGTAAAACACTATAGCTTTACTCATTATGCTCCTGGCGACATGGGGCTGTTCCACGTTTTATAGCACTAATTAATCGGCGTCTGGTCAAAGATGATTAATAATCAGGCCCACAAAATATACCAGTGTACATGGGTCTATTGTATTCCACATCACGTACTCATTACGGTAGAGACATTGCCGCCAAAGATGTTCTTCTTCTAAATTGCAAGATTAAGGCAAATACTTGTTGGCTTGAATTTGTATTTCACGGGATATATGTTAAAGTTCAAAAGGTATATTAATTTACTAGGACCCTAACATTTTATTTGTAAATAAACCAACACTTTAAAAAAATGTATTTCAGTGATATTACGAACATACCATGACGAACATAATTCGCCAGTTCGATTTGATTTGATATTTCCCGTAGTCATCATAATACTTTTACAATCCTTGTGTCTATAGATACATTATTTTGGTATGTTTGATCGCTATAGTACATAGAAACGGTGTCGTTAATAAGCAAGCTTACAAAGAAACTAAAAAAGCAACAATACTCGGTACCTAATCATGTTAAAACACCTTCTCTCTATTCTGTTTCATACATTAATGAATTTCGATGCATCAGAGAGAAAATGTCTGGCACATATCTTTTTTTCGACATGTTTCAACCCACGGGGGTTAAAAATCCCTCATTTTGTTGGAAAGTGTATCTACAACTTTTGGACAAAGAAAAATGTTTCGTTCTTTCTGAAAATCAATCGGATTTATGAAATAATATCTGTAATTTTTCAGAAACGGTAATCTTTGTATTATACAGGTCCACGGTAATACAATAAATTTCCACAAATTATAGCTGGGGCCCCATTTTACGGCTTAGTTCACGGTAATTTTGAAACCTCTCTATTACATACTGATCATATTTTGTTACGGTGTACCTCTTCAAAGGGTGTTGGTCAACTTCACCTTAAGGTCTGATTGACAAAACGATGATTTTTTTTTCTTTCATCAATACCCTCACGATTCTTTGTCACTTTCCTATACGTCATCACGGTCATGGTCTTAGCAGCTTTGGGACTGCTTGATTAGAGATCAATATCAAAGGATCAAAATCCTCAGTAATCTGAACTAGGTGTCCTATCACCTTGCGAGGAAACACGGACACCTACGACCTACTAATCACTGTTTGTTTAGGAAGTAATGGGATTTGGTCGCGTTTGAGAGGCCGCGAACTGACGTGAAGGATAAGGCCTTGTCCTAAACATTTAATTTGTTTATTTGATATTCTATCGTAAATATTAGGACGTTTATGCCCTTTCCACTAGTGACCCCTGACAACTCTCCCCTGACAACTTTCCCCGACGATAACTATCACGGGCAACTATGATAAACCTCAGAGTGGCCATACTTTGATTTTTTTTTCACAATGTGAAATATTGTCCAAAGAGTGACCACACTGTAAAAATTTTGTCCAGGGCGGCCACAATGTTATTTCTATTTTCACACTGTGAAATATTTTCAACAGGGCGGCCACACTGTGAATTCTATTTTGCACACTGTGAAGTATTTTTCAATGAGTGGCCACACTGTGAAAATTTACTGTCCACTCTGTGAAATGTATGTCAAAACGTATTCACACTGTGAAAACCTGTATTTCACAGTGTCGAATATTTGTCATAGTTTGGCCACACTGTGAAATCATTTTCACATTGTGAGCGGGCACATTCACACTGTGAAATCGAAATTCACACTGTAAACACTGTGTGGTTTACCACATTGTGACTGTGTCCACACTGTGAAAGCACTCCGTTCACAGTGTGGACTGCGTGTTCACACTGTGAATGAGTGTGAATGAGTGTGTTCTTTCCAGCAAGGATATGGCAATAATGATTGATTGATTTTATTTATGCATCTCATATAACAATTGTTTGCACAATAAAGAAATATAGTTGACAATTTAAGATCAAAATTTATGAAATGATTCAGGAACCTACTGGAAAGCATAGCTTGATTTTGTAGGTTCCCAAGAATAAATATAATATGAACATTATTATCATAAATCATTTTTAAAGTGTCTTAATAATACAATAAGTACCGACAACGACCCCTAAATAAACTACCCCCTAGTTAAGATGGATGTATTCCAAGGGACAATTTTAGGGGATTGTCAACTGGGGGTATAGGAAAGTAGTTTTCCGGTGTTAGCTGTCCGGGGCGATTTTCCTTGGCGGTAGTTTTACACAGTAGTTGTCCCAGCCCCCCAAAAATAATCAAAAACAACGTTGCGTCTATACTCACAGGGGTATATCTCTAACGGTATGGATGGTACCATGATATGACATTTCGCTTTAATTCAATCATGCCAATTAAAGGTCGAACGAAGACCCATAACCTATATCAGATGGCGCGCTTTACGGAAGGGGGAAAGGGGTGTCACGAGAAGGGTGCGGGTATGGTGACCTTAACGAGAGGATGAAAGATATTCTGATCATTCACATATAACAGAACAAGGTACGGGTATATTTTTCATAGGGATCGAGTCATTTGAACACACTTGCTTGTATTCTATACTGATTTATACCTGCTTCTTTTTAGAGCAAGCAATTCCTTGTGAGATTCTTGTTAGATATCTACAAATCATTTTTTTTTAAATCATTTCAGTCACGTATTAAAGTTCCTGTTGATTCAGAGGCTTATCACCCGACCAGAAATTTCGAAATCAGATTGAAATATGTGTATACAGTAGGAACCATCTTTTGAATAAGGACAAGGATAAGTGGGAAAAGGTGCAGAGGAGGGCTACGAAACTTGTCAAAAGTGTGAGACACTTAAACTACTCAGAGAGACTTAGAGCACTGAAAATCCCCACTCTACAGTTCAGACGGAAACGATCTGACATGATTCAAGTGTTCAGAATAATGCACCAGTTCGATAATCTTCAAGAAGAACATTTCTTCAGCAGAAAAAAGTGCAGTCGCACCCGTGGTCACTCACTTAAGCTTTATAAGCTAAAATGCCGGAAGACATTAAGGAAAAACTCATTCAGCCAGAGATTAATCAATGTGTGGAATGGTCTTCCATCTGGACTTGAGAAATGGTGGAAAGATGCCCCAGATAAATATGATGACAACCCCAACCAAACGAAACCATGGATAGGAACAACAGTCTAAAGACTGAATAATCCTGGATCAAGTGAGTTACAAGTGAGTTTACTCATAACGCAAATAGTAATAATTCTAAAAACACACATTACAATTTCTTCAATGAAATAGTTGATATCAATGATGTTATAGCACAAACGGCTTGTTCTTCGTACTACAATGATTTGGGTCTCGAGTACATTATAATGACAAATGCTATCGTCATGAATCTGAACTTTACCAGAACTGCTTCTGGTTTACCCGAGTAGATTTTACCTTTTGTAAAGCAATTTTTTTTAAACAGGAAATATAGCTTACATGCAAGATTGTGGACTGATTCAATGTCATGACATAATAGGTGACGTCATACTGACTGTACTGTTAATGTAGATATCTGGGCCGTTGTTTCTGCCTGAAACATGTTATTGATCTTGTTTTAGTCCTCTGATAGCCCTACTGCAAACAGGGACAATCAGATCTTTGTAATAAGTTAATTTGTATGAAAGTAGAAAAATAAGAGAACCATATTGGTGAAAGTTTGAAATAAATCGGACAATAATAACCTTAAGAAAGCGATTTCACATTCGTTAAGAAAACTAGAACAGCTGTAGTTACAAGATATGTAACAGTACAGGTAATGTTTTACACAGGTGGGGCACAATCACAAAATAACACATGAAAATTGATAAAGACACTTTTTTGGCAGAAGAGTGCATACACTCAAAAGTCCACCTTTCGTTGCCGAAGCTCTCTTATTTTTAGTTTCTCTATCATAATTAAGGACAGGAAACACACGTGTTGGTTTGAATCTCTTTCACTATACACCTGCTTATCGAAAGACATTGGACTAATATTTTCATACGCAACCCAAAGACGGGATGAGCAACTTTTTAAGGACGTTCAAAATCCTAAATCCATTTTACCTCTATACAATGAAATATGAATAAACTTCCACAATTAAAATGAAAAATAAAAATCTACCTTGCCAAATAGGTCATTAATATTCATGCTTTAATTGTAATATACAAACGATTTTTTCATCTTTCTGAGCGATATCAATATTAAGAACGCGATATTACGTCTTGAAAAATGAATCAATTCGATAATCTCCGTTTCCTGCTCAGTTTGATCAAAAGTGCATTAATTCACTGCTCCTGACCTAATAACATTACACACTTTGTTACTTGTGCCTCAAGAACAGCAAAACGTAGCCAAATTTGTTTCATTTGCGCCATTGCATTACATATGTATAGGATTCTAAAAATAGAAAGTTATTTGAATTGGCCATGTAACACAAGGACTGAATAAGTGGAATTCTTATAATTGACCTACATGTAGTACTGAAATGGCTCTTGTAATTCTGATTTTTGAAAGAATTCCAAATTTTTGCAGCTGCTTGCGAGTGTCTGCTTATTTCCGATCCCAGTTTAAGCTAAATTTCTGTGGAAAAAACGAGGCGATTTGGGGTGAGGTCGGGGCAGGATTAGATGAGGTTGATCATGTAAAGAGGCTAAAGTTGGGTGAACTCAAATAATCGCCCTCTGAATTATCAATTTTACAGAGTTATGACATGTGCACATTAAATTCCTTAACTTGCACATTAACAATAATGCTTCATATAGCGATTATAACATTTACTTAATCTGTTCAAGTTTCCCTTTGTCCCATAGAAGCTTCGTCCCTGAAAGATGATTATCGTCTTCCCAGATTAACTCATCTTTTTATCCTTGTAGAAAGAGAACCTGCTTTGTACCTCCATTTCCTGTTAAAATGTTCTCCTTTAATAATCCTCATAACATTGAAAATTGTGCCCTGACAAAATTGGTGTTTTATTTTTGTCTCATGAACTAGGTCGACTATCAGTTGCTTCTAAAACCAGGAAAACCATAATTACCCGCTGAAACAACCTCATCAAATGTAATTTTAGGGAGAATAATGTATAACAGTTGTATACTGTGAAACGAGACGTGTTAATCAAGCGGAAGTCCCTTGATACACTTTGGGAGGATCTGGGGTATCTTTTAAAGCTACTCTTATTATCATTGAACACAATTTCTTCAGTTACCTTTTTGGTTATTAGAAAAATAAATAAATAAATAAATGAAATGAAATGAAAGACAAAATCTTTGAACCCCGTATTTTCCGTAAAGAGTCTGTCTCTTTCTCGTTTCCCCGAATATAATGTATGATGAATCTTCTCAGATTCGACTCTGAAAGTTCTGTAATATTTTGTTTAATCGTTTAAAAAGAAAGCAGTAATTAAAAAAAATATTGGCCAAAGACAAGGGATACAAATAAAGATAGCTTGGTCCCTGTTTAATATAACCGTCTTGTGTTTCGACAATGCATGTTATGATAATTATGGAAATTACCTTCATTGTCATTTCCGTATTTTTAACATTTTATAACTTCTGTTTTATATAATAACGTATTTTACTTTCTGATTTTTGTCTCGTTATGACAGTAATGATTTAATAGCTATTGTAGCTCATAATTTTTTTTTCTTCATCATTGAACAATTCATGAACCTTTTCTCTGCTTCTTCTTTTTTATATTCGCTACAGATGTTTTTGGAATCATTCGGTTACATGAGGAAGCACGACCCAAACCATTTAGTCACCAGAGAGGAGTTACGTCCTTACGTCGCTAAAATGCAGTCCTTCTACAACCTTCCCGTGACATCGGAGCTCGATGCCGAGACGGTGGCGGCGATCAAACGACCACGATGCGGGGTCAGCGACCTCAGCGTGACCGAGAGCGAGTTAAACGGCGAGCCCGGGACCCTGTACAGCAATAACGACAAGTACAGCCTGTTCGTGTACGCAAAGAGGAAGAAGAGATACGTGCTGTCAGGAGCGAGCTGGGGAAGAACGACTATTACATTCACGTAAGAATTATACTCATCGACATCATCCATGAGTTCATTGTCGGTATCATATTCCATATTTAGTTGCACGAAAAATTTGGAGATTTTTTTTTTTTACGACTAGCAATTTAAACAATGAATATAAAGTAAGAAATTAGATTCTGAAGTATTTATTATAACTGATTTTATTTCAGCCTAGTCAAAAAGGGAATTTTATAAAAGAGCAAAGGGCATTCTAAAAAGCCAACCTGTCTAGTCGAAGTCTTTTTTTCCTCGGCCAACTTGGCACAAAAACAAGGGTAAGGTACAAAAATAGCTCCTCCGTAAAGGAAGTGAAAGCCCTGTTCCCCCTTAAAGGATGTGTTTAGGGTAACCCATGGCAACGAGTGATTTCAGAACCTTTAAAGATGCCAAAAGGTTTATATTTTTTTTAATTAGAACGGATGTCCCTTTACTTGTTTCGAATTTTACGACATAAAATTAGAAAGTATTTACATTTGATGTACCATATTTTTTTTACAGTTTAGCTGTTCATGAATATGGGGGGAAAAATCTTACATTTGTTTTATAAAGACATAGGTCTTTCCGTTGCTAACATGAGCTCACCAAAGGCATCAAGTTTTAACATTAATGTAACTTGTTATTGAGCATAAAGCACACTTATCTTATAACTCCAGAAGCTAGATATGGGAAGGAGGAATGATAGAAGGATTGGGTGCGGGGAAGGGGGAGGGGGGGTGTCGACGTTTTTTTAAAACAGCGGAAGACAACATATCGTTAATAATCAGCAATTTACCTATCACCCCCTCCACCATGTATATGTTTTTTTCCTTCTAAAGCCCCCGGAATGACTTGGTCACTGGTCGGGGAGAGAGAGGGGGTCAAAAATTTTCCTGACTTGATATGATTCTCTCCGGCGCATTAGGTTTCATCAATTTTTTTCTACAAAAAGGGCGATGTCCCTTCAGCCGCGGCACTGTAGTTGGGAGGGGGGTATTACTCACATATTCGCCCATGTCATACATGGTATTGAAAGACCAGTAAACATACCCTTGGTGAAGGTATAAAAATAACTTATTTTCCTACTGCGAGCCGCTCATGAACTTTCTGGTATGCTGATATTGTGAAGGGCACAGGATGCATCTCCGTCTGGGGAACAGAACATCAAGCTCTGGTTAAACATGGAGGCACAACTGCATGAAAGGAATAAATAAAGAAAGCTGTAAAGAAAAAACAATAGAAGAAAAAAGAAGGGGAAAGTTAAGAAATTAAATGGAAAACAAATAAGGTGCCTGAAAAAGAAGGAGATGATACAATAAGCAATAATCATCACTACAAAACTGGTGGTAAGAAAAATATGTTACATTTAGAGTACTTAGGAAATCCTTCTTTTTTTTTTTAATTTGTGCCCATCGTATTTCAGAGAAAATAGTTTATGATGATAAGTCATTTTCACAGGCTTTTAATGTAATTTGTTTACATTTTCACCGTCAAATCGAAAGATTCGAATATTTCATTCGTCAAGAATAGGCCTATACTGATATACTGAATAATTGAATGACATCTAAATATAAAAGAACCATAACAAAAGAAATCAGTCTTTGTACAGAGTTATAGGCTCGTAAATTGGACCCCTCCCTCGCCTAGCCAGTCACAAAAAGCTGGGGTTACGCCCCTCCATAACCCCTTAATCGGAAGCCTACTTTTGACTCCACAATTACATTTGCAGTGAACAGATCCTGAACTTGTGCTCATGATTTCCCCCACAATGTCCCCTTCCCAAATATCGGGTTCCTCTTACACCCCTACCGGGCCTCTTAGCTCCACAGATGTGCTCGCTCAAAGTGATTAAAAAGGAACAAAGTTGTTCAAGGAAACCGGTTAAGCTCTGTTAATCTTACTTAATAAAGATATATGATGTGAAGGGTTCAAATAGTACTCTGTGGAATAGGCGGAACCTTCAAATGAACTCTGGGTTGTCTTTGTGTGTCTTGATAATACTCGTAGGTATAGGTTTTGCTCATGTAGATGAAGGCCAATCAAACATATACCTCGACGGTTTGAATGAATCAACTCTCAATTTCACCGATTATAGGGATTACACAAAATGGTTTAACTTCATAATGCTCCCAACATGAAACGACGAGTATATGTGTATTGGTTAAAATTAAAACACGATAGCAATTACTTTCGAGAAAAAAAAAATCAAACCTTAGGCCGTTTCAACAGCCTTGTGGATTGGAATGTGAGAACTTTATAAAGACTTGTTACGTAATCCAAAATGATTTTTATGGGACATACAATAGGGTATGGAAATTGCCCTTGAGTTGATCTTTCGACAATAGTCGCGATCGTGTTTTCGATGTTTAGACTTGAGTAAATGCAATGATTGCAAAAAAGATTGCAAAAAGAAAGTAATTTTAGTATAAGGCGTATTAATCAGGTATGATAGAATTACTTCCTTTTAGTATTAAAATGAAATCATGGAGCAGAATAGGAACGGACCCTTTTTTAGTAAAATTCATGATTAACACTTCTTGCGATTAAGTATACTCAAGAAACTGTACAAACGTGAACGCATCAAATGGGCCTTGTAAAATATTTTACCTTTTTTCTTTTTTTTTTTGGTCATAACATTGACTTGCGTCTGACTTGTCAATGGTCTGTTTCTGCGTTGCCAATTTAACCTCAAGGGGCCGACTCTGAACAATGCCGAGATGAAAATAGACGATGACGAAAATTGAGCTTCACATGTGTTTTGTGTCAGGGTTGTTCCATTCTTCTCGTTTTCTCGGCTACTCAGCCAAGTTACCATGGCAACAAGAAAGGGCAAAAGAAATGAAAACCGGCGTAAGACTGAGTTTTCTTTGGCTTGTACGAACGAATAGAGCTGTGCATGGACTAAATATAGACTTAATCGTCTGCTCTTTCAATTAGCGAATTAGCTGTTCAAGACGTTTATGTTCACTTTTCATCTCTCTGTTCCTTTTTTAATAGTATTAAGACGATCGCAAACATTTTCAAGAATCAACTATTGCCCTTAGAAAACATGTTTGGATTAAAAAATATATCATTGTCACGTTTGCACAATTCTAAAGGCGGATAGCCACGGACTAATTTTTTGTATTTCTTTGCGGTCATGTTTGGAGTGTAATTTGCCATCGCCCTCGAGCGACGCCCCCCCCCCCCTCCCAGTTTTCTTTCTGTTCCTCGTTATCGATATAATTTTGAACGAGAAAAAACGCTTATCATCATCCAATAATTTCTTTCTTTCTTTCCTTCATTATTTTTTTTATTTTTTTTATTGTATTCTTTGCCTTTGTACGTTTTCATGAAAGTGGTGAATAAATTCAAATTCAATTTTGCTTTCCCTTTTTCTCTTTGTTGTTATCATCTATTCAGTGGAGAAAGATTCTGTCTTTTCTTTTCTATTCCAATCAGTGTCTCGCTCTTATTCATTGTAAAGGGTGTAAATTCACTTTCATCCAATCAGACTCTTTCTTTCACTCATGTAGATTTGATAACTACACACCGGACCTGCCAATGAACCAAGTACGGAGGGAGGTTCTGAGAGGACTTAAGGTCTGGAGTGACGTCACACCCCTAAAGGTAACTATGCAATGAGTATATTAGATTGATTTCTTTCATCCAAACAATTTGATTGGTTGAGCAGAAAACACATATTGCTTAATAAAACATGAATACTTGAGAGGAAGAATAGGGGAACTCCTTAAAAATGGTTGATTAGTTTTCAATAACAAATATATAAAAAACCTTTAAATAAAAAGAGAACGTCACCAATAATAATGATAATGTCGCATTTTCTTTCGCAAATTACCAAGATCGTTGCGTTTTCAGAGCATTGTCAGATCTTGGGAACTTTATACAAAACCTTTAACACATTTACATGAACTTTGACACTGTTTTCATATGCATTGACCTTCGATCTTTGATATTGTTCACATTGACATTGACTCTGCTCTCATTGACCTTTTATCCTTGGTACTATTGACATTGACCTTCTGCAGTTCCAGGAGCTACGTTATGGTGTGGGGGAACCGGACATCCACATTCAATTCGCTGCGCAGGAACACAACGACGAATACCCGTTCGATGGTCAAGGAGGTACCCTCGCCCACGCCTTCTACCCCGGGCCTGGTCTCGGTGGAGACGCTCATTTCGATGAAGACGAACAATTTACTGCTGGAACCCCCGAAGGTATGCTGACTTAAAATCGAATTGAAGATTTAAAGATATTTTCGTTGCAGCCAGTGGCTGATTTTAGAAAGAATAAAAGATAATTATTAATGATCAAATATTACTTGATGATGATGACGATTTACAGCAACAATTTCGCCCAAATATTATATTTTAAAAAAAATCGAGGTGAAGGCTCTCAATCAAGGATTTCAACATTTGCCAAAACTGGTAATTTTCGAGGTATAATATGAATTGTTCCTGACCGAACTTACGGACAAGAATGGAGTGTTTCCACTAACAATTTTCAGCAGTTATTGCAGTGGGTCGCAAAGGGGGGGGGGGGGGAGGGGGGTGTCGGATCAAATTATTAAAGACAGGGTAATTCCTTTACAAAAAAATGGGAGGCTAATTAACGTGAATATCTTTGATTTGTGTTTAAAGTCTTAAAATGTCTCTTTTTTATGGATTGACAAAAGTTGTCCGGCGCGCCTATCTGAAACGTCGAAGCTATGCCCTCCGTACGAAGACATTGTAATGTAAACAAAGTCCAATAAATGTTAAACCATTTTTTAATAACCTTCAAGCACATTAAGGTGGAGTAACCTTTTAGTATCAGGGGGAGGTATCCGCCCTAGTTACCTCCTTCCCATGAGAGAATCATGTCAACTTAGAGCTTTCCCCCACATTAAGGATTCTCTTAATTTCCTACAATTATGGTAACCATGGCAACCGAGATGACTGAGAAGGGTATGTATATGAGAAGAGTGTCTTATGAGAGGTCAGGTTTCGGAGAGACTTACATAAGACAGACCCCCACAGACCAAAGGGTATCGTTGGGTAAATAATGAGCGTTACCTGTGTGTTTCGCCCGCCCCCCCCTCCCCTCCTCCCCAGAAAATACCCACATATCTCTCTTTTTCTCACACTTATCTCTCTCTCTCTCTCTCTCTCTCTCTCTCTCCTTGCCTCCATTTCCCCCTCTCCCTCTCTTTGCAAAATAATTGCTACATGGTAACCTACTTAATATATCGTCATTAGTTGTAGGTGTTTTATAGCCCGAATTCTCATTTTCTATTATCACATTTACCTTTAACTTATCTCTTCATTTTCTCCTTTACTTCAGGAACGAATTTGTTTTTTGTGGCCGCGCACGAACTGGGACACAGCTTAGGATTGGGTCATTCAGACGTATCTGGCTCGTTGATGGCGCCCTACTATCAAGGATTTCAACCAAACTTCCGATTGCACGAGGATGATATGTTGGCCATACAGGAAATATACGGTAGGTTTCGGATTCAATTTTGTAATAGAACGAAAAAAGTCGTCAGAATATGACCTCTTATAGTGTAAATAACTTTCAAGTCATTGTGAAGCTGAAGCAAATTATAAAAAGAACCAACAAAATAATCTGAAAAGACATTTTCATGGATCCAAGAGAGAGTCAAAGTATGGAAAAGTGTGAGTATTAAAGAACATAGTTCGATGAGAGCCACAGTGGCCTTAACACCATTTAAAGGTAAATACAGTCGAACCTGCTTTAGTGACCACCTGTATAGAAAGATCTACAAAGACCACAATTGTTTCTTTCCCATTAATATGGTTTCTCATTGAAACATGTACTAAAGGAATCTGTACTTAAAGACCTACTGCCAGTATAAAGACCACTTTTCTTGCCTCCCTCGGGTGGTCTTTATAGGCAGGTTTCACTGTATAGGTGAGCTAATGTCCTTCTGGCTCTCAGCAAGCAACCGGTAATAATAATAATAATAATAGTAATCATAGAAAAGTGATGAGTCAAACATTATTGTCTACCTTGGAAATCCTACACAGGTCCCAACCCTAACCACCGGTCCCTACTCAAGGATACTACCCTGGACAGGGACCAAATCCTACCTCGTACCCAGGTGGTGGCGGTGGTGGCTGGGGCGGCGGCGGTGGTGGTGGTGGTGGCGGTGGTGGTGGCGCAGGAACAGGTGCTAATTACTGTTCCATGAGCTTTGGGGCCATTGCAAATCTAAGAGGCGAGCTGTATACCTTCTCGGTAGGTTTAAAACCCCACAAGTCAACACAGCATTTAATTCAATTTAATTAATTTCATTTAATGTCAAATCATTATCAAGGCAATTCCGTTCCGTTGAATTCAGTTCAGTTCAGTTCAGTTAATTCCATTAGTCTGTTAGTCAGTTCAATTGATTTTAGTTGGAATAAAGTTATGTCCTATTCATTCCATTGCAATTCAATGCAAGTCTATCCATTCAATATAGTGTTCAATCTCAATCCAACTGGGGACATTTGAAATTTGGTTATAGATTCTATAGTTTTATCGTCATTAAGCCTAGCCTATGTCCTTCTGTTTCAAATTGATATACACAAGGCCTATGCGGTGTATAGCCTAGAATCGCATAGTCTTATAACACAGACATTCTATAACGCTTGATAACAAATTGCCATGGGTTTTGTATGTTATCTTCTTCTTTTTCTTCTTCTTCTTCTACTTTTTCTTCTTTTCCTTCTTCCTCCTTTTCTTCTTCTTCTTCTTCTTCTTCTTCTTCTTCTTCTTCTTCTTCTTCCTTTTCTCACTCTTCTTCTTCTTCTTGTTGTTCTTCTTCTCTTGCATTTTTTTAACCAACGTAACCTTTCTTCTTCCATTCCATGTCTTTAGGGTGCTCTCATGTGGCGGTTCCGTAATAATCAGTTAGTTCAGGGTTATCCAGTGCGTACATCAGCGTTCTTCAGGGGCGCACCAAGTAATATTGATGCAATTTTTGAAAAGCCTGGCGGCACCACAGTCATGATACAAGGTAGGAGTGTGATTAAAGAAATAGTTTGTAACTAGAACAGTAATACAATTTGAAGTTATACCCTCTTTATATTCTGTTTTGCTTCTACCGTGTTGTTCTTGATATATTTCATCTGTATATTATTCTTCTTCCAACATCGTTATAACCTGTTTTCTCAATTTTTCTCTTTACCCCGCCCCACCCTCCTCCTCCCCCTTAAACTTCCAGGTTCACGTTACTGGGAGTACAGCGGTGTGAACCTCAAGCCAGGTTTCCCGCGTTCTCTGGGTAGGATGGGTCTGTCCAACGGTGTCTCCGCGGCATTCTCCTGGCCTCAGGACAGGATGATCTACATCTTCGGCGGCGAAGACTACTGGGGCATGTACAACTACAGGCAACGAGTAGATACCAACGAGTACCCCAGGAATGTCCTGGAGGATATACCTGGGCTACCGCTCGGCATTGATGCTGCATTTTCTTCCAAAAGTAAGTTTGAGCATGACCGCAAAGACTCATTTAAACAAAAATCGACCTAATTTCAGTAGCCTAATCCATCATCTTCTGAAATGTGCCAGCAAGACAATGACATCTTACGTAATCCAAACATGATTTCTCTGGGCAATACAATAGAAAATTGAAATATCACTCGGGTTAATTTCTAGGAAGTCTTTGCGATCGTCTTTCTTTTGTCAATGCGCTTAAAAACAGATGATGCTCCATTTATATGGAAAATATTAGTCGTTTCGGAGTGAAAGATGGGCCTAAGATTCCTAACACTTACAATTGAGAGCTTTATTATAACGTTCATGAAACCCAAACAGTTTACTTTAGTTTGTAAGTTTAAAGGGATAGTTGAGTTCTGTTTTCAGACCGCAAATGCCTTCAAAGTGCATGGTTATTGCTCTTATTCTTATCTATGACATTTATAGTGCCCTTTTAGAACCTAAAATTGCTATGAAGGTAATTTTAGACCCCAAAATGTGTGAAATTTAGCCAATACGATCATTGGATCTTGAATCTCGAATCTTGAAAACCAATTCAGCTCCACTTTCAAAAAAATATGGTGACTGTTAATTAATTATTTAATCAAAAATAACAATACATGAGCCAGCTAATTGTGGGTAATATAAGCAACACGAAAGTGCCAACAAAAAAGCCAACATCGGTTTTGGCTGAAATATGACGTAATAGGCGTTATTTCGTTTTTTTTTCAATGGTATTTCAAATTTTTCAAAATATCTAATATTTGTGGTGGTACA
>JAVYIG010013072.1:0-49434 GCA_035222895.1 Strongylocentrotus droebachiensis | reverse complement strand
GATTGTAGACACGAATACACGGCTGCAAAATCTGTACAAAGCAGAGTGACCGACCGACTCGATAGGAAATACAAGTAAAGCTTTGAATACTTTGCTTTTCTTTCCAAGGAGTGGGGAATACCTATAAAATGCCTGAATAAGGCATTACTCCAAATTATGCTCAGCGCTTGAGTAAATATTTTAAGTACAAAATGACTAGAATGTAATTTATTCCTAAATGTACGACTCAGAATGATTTTCTTTTCTCTTTAGATGACCTTTAATAATGTACTATAATTATTTTTAATTGTGCACCAAGGGAGAATGCACTTTGGAGAAGAATAAAATCAGATATTAATGAAAACGGGAGAGTTGTCCGTAACTATACAACACAATCCACTGACAAGCATGCCCATTTGAGATTCGCATAGCTATTATTGATCTCATATTTCAATCATTCATTTCAACCTTTCGCCATTCTGTTTCTTTTATTACTTCGGCTTTCATACAAATGAACTTTATTACCAACGTTGGATTCCACTATAATCTCATCACCCTCAATATAGCACAGTGATACTTTGTACGTTCTTGCTGAAAAGCTAGAGCCACCAAACGACCGACCAATTTATGGGGGGGGGGGCAAAGGTCATAAACGAATATTTCAGATCTCGACATACTTCCTTGTGTTTACCTTAAGGAATAAATGAGTATGCACAATGTAATAAAATGTGAAATGGAGCATGAAAAGCTTTCAAGAGTAAATGTAATACAAAGTCGCATGGTGAAGTAAATTAACATTATTAATTTTTATTCAAATCAAAACGAACGAGAAACGACATTCTTTTCAAACTACATGGACGATAGACCGGTCAGTGACTATTCTGTTAAAGCTATCGGACTTCCCACAACTAGTTTGAGGGAGGGGGCGGGCCTGTCGTAAGCGCTTGCGTTCCTTTTCCAAGATAACTTCGTGAGCATATGCAATGTGTCTTGTTACCCGCTTTTTCAAATGGGCAAATAAATAAAATACGTTGATGACTAATGAAATTGAAATTACATGCAAACCTGTCAATAAAGGCCACCCAAGGTAAACAGGAAATCTGGCCATTGTAGACAGGTGGTCATTCTATATGGTTCTACAACACACCCTTCATTCTTGAGGGAGACAAAGTACCTGACCGCTATAGACAGGTGGTCTTTATAGAGAGGCGGCCTAGGTCCCAAGACATAACTTGCAACGTTCTATATATGCTACACTAACCAGAGCTTACATTTTGAACAGTAACTTATACAATTGAAATTCTGGAATGAATTATGTTATTATTTTTGTATGGTTTTTCACGGACAAAAAATACTTGCTATACAGTCGAGGAATCAATAAACGTATAGCATCTGCTCAAATGGTCTATGAAGACCACCGTTTCCACCAATGGCACATCCTTTCCTTTTCTATCCTATGACCACCTGTCTGTGTTCACCCCTTGATAGTAGTAGGAGAGGGGCATTCCAGTAGCAACACATTGTGACTAGGCCTATGTCTTTTGAAGACGAATACACTATATATATAGTCAAATATGATATTCGTGTTTCCCTGTTGAGATTACATGTATCTGCGTGTACGTTTAATTTGTATACTATACCTATCGAGTCAATTAAGACATTTTGTGTCTATAATAATTATACGCGTGTCATTAAACTATAAAGTCAATTTACTCATCTCCTTTAGGCCTGCATACTTGTCTAAGTGCTTATGGACTTATATCCACTTAAGTAAACGTGCTGTTTCCTCGGTAAACAAAAAGCATGCGAATATAACGCATTCATTCATACAAAATGTATAATAATAACAAAGAACGCTTCGATCGATACATGCACAATGCAATGATAATACGTGAATATGACAGATGAACGTGGATTGGGTGCCCATTTCAACACACGAAGCGCAGTCCCATTACAGTGCAGGTCTGTATAGGTCTGTATAATCACGTAAATAATAACCTTCGGTTCATTATCCAAAGCCATAACGGCCTTCATTTATTTTTCAGATATACTGGGTACGCCTGTATGCTGTAGCAATTATATTTTAATTGAGAAGGAATCGTGGATTTCGAGCAAAATATATCAGATCCCATCTCGTACTCGTATATGCTCAGTCATTGTCATTGACAATACAGCAGACCGTTTGCTTTATCCTCCAGTTTTATCAACGTTCCGAGACACTAAATTAGGGAACGATATATATACCGTTAAACCGTATGTCCAACATACAGGTGAAATAAACGAAATAAAAGCTACAATAGTTTACAATATAACGTTTAAGCTCCAGAAAATGAAATTACTGCTGTGATATTCTGATATTACGAATACAAAGCTCTGGCAGACGACACACCCACCGATACAGTGATCGGTTAAAGACAATTTTTGCTTACCAATATTTGGCGACTTAGGCTCATCGACTTGACCATAATCGCTCCGATCAGGTCGCGACATCTTGCAATATCAGCTGAACAGGTATATGATCCAGCAAATAGTCCAGGTCTTGTCAATCCTAAGGCTAAGTGGGTCCTATGAGCAGTTAGAACCAGGACTTCCTGAAGATCTGGACAGTAATATCCCAGTGATCGGTGGTGGTAGAGTTGCGCGACGCTCGCACGGACACAAACGCAGTGGTGTTAGCAGGAAGTACAGTAGGCCTACGTACTGAGCTGTGCGGTATGTACGTGCACAAATCGATGGGGGTGGGTTTAATTGTCTCCAGCGAGACTGTTGGTAGTGACAACGCCAGAGCTGGCCGCCTGCTCGAAGTGAAGTTGAGGGGTTGGGCACCTCTTGCTGCTTGGTGTTTCCGGTTTCACCACTGAAGATGAACAGCTGTCTTTCCTGAATCCTGGATTCAGAAACCTGGCAACAAAAAAAAAACTCAGCTCTGTTTTTTCTCAATGATTGTCGATGTTTAAGGAAGCAATGACTCCTTAATGTTCAAGCAATGATTGGTTATAGGAAATCGATTCTACAGTGTCAACTGTATATATAGCCGCGTGTGTAAACAATATTAATGTCACAATTTGCCTATTCCTAATTTTGTCCCACAATCACATTTGGCCATCCCCGGGGGCCATCCACCAATTTAAAAGACATGTTAACCGAAATACACATTTGCCCAAGTTATCCAAATGGGTCTTATGAGATGTATTAATATGCTGTGCATGTATCCAACACTATTTGCCATAAATTATCATTTTGAAGGAAGAAATAGGCCCACTAAAAAGTGGCAAAATTTTATTCCTTATACACACTTAACCCTCCCTATTTCCTTTTCTCTCAATCTTTATAATCTATCTCAGTCTAATTTATTTTGCTCTGTCTGTCTGCCCCCTCCCTTTCTCTCTCTCTCTCTCTCTCACTCTCTCTCGTTATATCTCTCTGTCCTCTCCTTACAGATTTTTAATCTGTATACACCAAGTTTTTATTGCTAGATCTCTCTCCATTAAAAGTTCACTTGGTCGATCTCACAACTATGATGCAAGATTGAAAGTAACTCGTCATTATTTCGATTCCTTGGCAGTAACTTTCAAGTGGCAACACCGGACAATGTAGGATCTAATTTATTGCCAGTCATCGGGGAATCCCATGCCCCAATGACGTCATAATTAAAAGAGCATTACAATAGCTTTGTGGATGGATATTCTATTAATTTGGGATTGTACGGAATACTATGATTTGTCCATTTCTTGTCGTTGTCCTTATTCGTGTGCGAGTGTACATAAAGACCATTTTCAGGTCTCTCTTATCCCGTCTTTATATACAGTTTTCATGCACTGTATAAACGCAAAAATAGCAATATGTGAGATACCACATACCGCTCCCTATTAATGTATTTCAAAAGAACAAAATGATATAGCTTATTGGACCAGCATTTTGAAATTTCGCGTCCTTGTTATTTTATATATGCTATTGAATCCCGATGCAATGTCGCATTCACCGTATATTTATGCAATAAAATAACGAATACTCCTCTCAGTATAGCTGAGAGACAATTTTCATAATTATACTCGGAATACTCGAGCAGAAATGTAATTTTCACGGAGGTCAATGTGAAGAGCTTCGACCGCACTTGAATGATATCTGAGAGATAGAGCTTTTATTGTCAGGGTAAATATTGATTAGCTTTCGTTGCTGGTGTTATAACATGCAGTCATGAAATCGAGAATTGCATGCATGTGGCCTTGATGTATTGTTTTGGTCTGTCTCGATTATTGTCTGGAATTACAATGGAGTTGGGGGTAAGGGTAAGCCTGTATTGTGGGGGAGATGGTAGTGGTGGTGGTGGTGATAGTTGTAGTCGTAGAGTAGCTACATAGGGGGGGGGGGGGGGGGGGGGGGTAGTGAGCCCTTTTTTTTTTTTGTGCTCGAAAATTTGAAAATTTGCACCCCCTCCCCCCCCCCCCCCCCCCCCCCTTGAGCGCCAGGCCGGGGGGGGGGGGGCATCTCCCAAAAAAGGTAAAAATCAACGTTAACAAAATGTAAAAATACACTTTTTTTTGTTTGTATATGAAAGTGGTTGATAGGCATGCTGTTGAAACTACTGAGCTGTCTGAGCAACTACAATATCATGAAGAATAAATTATGTGGTTGGCAGCAATTAATAAACATTATCCTGTTTCTTTCTTTTGTTCTTTCAAAATTGCAACGGTGTCGTCGAAATAGTTATAGGGCTCATAAGTACCAGAATTGTAGGCCTTATCTGTAGCGGGGGTGGGAAATTGTTGCCAGCTGAAAACATTATTTTCGACAATCTGAATTTGTTTGTCTTCATTCGCAGTCACAGCTTGGTAATTGTTCAAAGCTGGGTGTTTTTTAAGCATGACCGATATGGCTTAACCCTCTCGCCCACGTCTGTTCTGGTCAATGGTTCTAAACTCCAAAATCAGTTTCTCTTTTGTCCTCGCCAGCCAGTTGGTTAATTGTGGCTCTCCATTCCATTTTACACACGTTGAGAAGGAATTCAGATTACGAAACGAGTAAACAATCATTATGATTATTTGAGTTATTTTCTCTGTGATTTTATTCAAGCGCAAAGCAAACAGAGAATTGATCACAAATGTGTCATTTTTTATTGCCAAGGTCTGAAATCGTGAACAGGAGTATAGTGAATAACAATTTCATATCATGCCTGCTTTGCTAAACCTACCAGCATAAATAAGATGGTTTACATTGATTGGTAAATGAGGCTTCCAATTAATATGGTACCCCCTCCCCCTACCCATTCCCTCTTCCTTCCTCCTCCCGCCGCCCTCCCCCTCTCTCTCTCTCTTCCCCCTCTCTCTCTCTCTCTGTCTGTCTCTCTCTCTTTCTGTATTTCTCTCTAATCTATCTCTGTCTATCTCTTTCCCATATACTCTGTCTTCCTTTTTTTGCTCGCCCCTCTCTTGCCCATTTTGTCATGCTCCTTCCCCTCCTTCCCCACCCCTTGATCTGATCTTGAAATTAAAGGGGAATACACAAGGACCAAATGTCAATGTCGCTACCAGCATTTTAGCACGGACAATTTACAATACAATCTATGACTTGCCCACGCAATAGGGCTCAAATAACAAATACCATAAATGAAAATACAAGAGCAAATAAGGTCATAATAGATTTAATGACGGGTGAACTATTCCCTAAAGCTCAGACTTTGGCCGCCATGTCAACTTTACATATTTTTGTAATTTTTTGTTCGTTTTTAGGGTTGACCGCCTACGCTCTTGAAGTCATGTGAGAACAAGCACTAGCTCTCTCTCTCTCATACTCTGTTTGTTAGTTCGTTTCCTGTGGTGAAATCGTCCTCCAATTGCGACATCATGAAAGTGACTTTGTAAACATTCATTAGCGGATCCTGGGAGGGGGATGCGGTGGGGCTAGGGGCATATGCCCCCCCCGCTATATTAGAACGAACTATTATTATTATTATTATTATTAATGTATGGATTCCCACCACTAACAACCGTTTTATTCTTTAGAACAAAAAAAGCTCCAATCACATACCCGGTGGTAATTAATCGTATTGAAAGAGACACCAGCAATAACAAGATGGTCACGTAAGGCATTATTTTTGAATTATTTTAACTTTTATTACAAAAACACGAAAAATCGTTTCACTAAGTCAGATACAAACATATCTACATACAATATGGATAAATTATTGTGATATAGTTGACATTGCATGATACATGTATTATTTGAATCATTCAATTGTGTATGGATTATTTTGAAGAAGAAAAGAAAAAGTGAATTTACCACAATATAAAGAGACACATTCATAGTTTGAGGTGTCTAAAATCATATGGGAAATTGCCCACTGTCAAAGATAAATCTGTGAAAACGTAATGCTCCAACAACGAAACATCGAAAATTCGACCAGAACTTTTGTTCTGACTATGAAAAAACGGGCTTTTATTTATATGTGTCTCGTACAAGACTAGTAATATATTCATTTTCAAATTTACAAATAATTTGCACTGAGGAGAATATTTTGATTATATCCAACGCAGGTGGCAAGAATATAGAGATTCATGACATATTTTCATGTTTGTGGTATTCATGCACTTTAAAGGAACGGAATTAGATACCTCGGATAACGATGACATTTTTGTTTCATTTTCCTGTTACTATTATACGAAAAGACAAAGAAAAAGTGGCTAGGGACAGGTGAAGATTTTCGGATAATTATTCCGCTGGCAATAATGTCATTTATAATCTTTTGTTTATTTTTTGGAAAAATATTGACAAGTCATGATTAGACTTTAAAAACACTAAAAGGAAATACAAATTGAATGCGAATTGCCAAAGAATCAAAGTTTACCCCCACCCTCCAGAAAAACAACAACACTGAGAATGGAGATACTAATACTGGCAAGTAAAAACATGACAGATAACTTATTTATGAAACAAGGCAGACAGGCACTCAAAGATGAAACTTTTCTAGGTAAAACCTTGGTATGTTTATAGTCCAGGGCCCCATTTCACAAAACTTGTCATCAGTGACAAATGACAGTTTTCGTTATAAGCTAGTGAAATCCTTGCTCCCTATTGGTTATCAGCACATTTGTCACTGATTGTTGTCGTTTGTCATTGAAAAAAAGCTTTGTGAAACGGTTCCCAGGCAGCGTTCCACGAAACTGTAAAAAGTATAACTTCGCCGACAACCCATTAAAACGCGCGTATCAAATCGAACACGCACTTCAATGAGTTGTCGGTAAAGTTGTACTTATGACAGTTTCATGAAACGCTGCCTAGTATAATATGCACGATAATGAGACAATAGAGATTATACTTTTGCATAAGATATGAAATATACAAATAGGTCATGACAATGATGATTTCATATTGCATACTGTGTGATCATGACTTTTGTTGTAAAATACGTTGCCTATTATTGTTCCAACGTATATTAACGATTTGCGCACGATTAAGATGTGTTAATTCCACTAAACGAATGGAATGGTCTCCCATCATAATGTAGCAGAAAGTCCATCACTCAATTCTTTCAAATCAATTCTTGACAAGTACTGGTCCTGAAGAAGGACAAGTTCAATCCTGATGAATTATTCAACTGTCCATGTTCATCCGTAACTGCACAGGGCCAAATTCAAGAGTAACCCACTAGCAAACACCTAGGGGCAAATAAGTTTTGTATAACTTTATAATAATAATAATAATAATAATAATAATAATAATAATCTAATAGTCCACTCCAAAGGTATGATAGGTATGATAATATTTTGAGCTGTTATGTAATTATCGCCAATTGTATTTCAAAATGTACAGGTAGAACTGGACCCCATCTTAAAAACGTTTGCGATTAATCGCAATTTACTTGCGATTAATGTCAACTTTTCATTATGACAGGGCCCAGGTCAACAAATTGTCACTGTTATTTGTCCATTCAATATCATCATTAAATCAGTAATATTGACGATTTATTTGTAGTCTTATACTAGTGTAAGTAAATATTGGTTGAGTTATAGAAGAAACTCCATGATCACTGTTCGATACATGCATTACACTCTCTTCCTATACTCGTTCACTGTACAGTCGACTGTACAAGGTTTTCCTTCATAGCAACAACACATTTCCAACAATTTATCTTAGAGATTGTAGTTTGTACAGGTACGAGTTTATAGAAATGCGTTTCATCAATATTTTCGTTCACTCTCGAGATCCAATGTAAGCGTTTATGCTTCAGAATGTTGACTAGGTGCCTGTGAACGTGTTATTATTATTTCAAAACCACATCACAGTATAGTCCACCAGTTAAGTCAGTCGGTCTTGCATGTCACAGGCAATCACCTCTGTCTGAGGATCTTAATCGTATGAAGGCTTAGTAAGACTCGAATCCATCGAATTTTCTAGAACCGGTTCAGTGGTTTGGATGGTGTCCAGGGAGGACCTATCATATCTCAAGTTATCTCGGTTTCTTACACACCGATTGGCGCGCTCTCCACTTTCAGGTAACGCTATACTGTGCTGTTTCACGTCAAGAGAGGGCAGTCTACCATAAAATCATCCATAGCCATCAAGTCGTCGTGGCCGGGTTGCAGGGCCATGCCTGCCGCATTGTATTTCCTTCTCAGTCGTTTACACAGCTGTGAGATGCTTTCTCGTGATGTCTTCCAGATCACCTCGAACTCGACGGGACTGCACCGGGACCCGTATTTCTGGAAGAGGAGATCTAAAAAATGGACATGTGTGAGAGAAAGAGAGAGGAAAGTTATAATGATAATAATAATTATAGGCATTTCTAAAGCGCAATCTATCTAGAAATTCTATTCTGAGGCGCATTAATTATTACCCTGGCTTTAGCCTAGCTGCTATTACAGCTTCATGTTAAGAAATTAATTCCTGCCACGTACCCATGAACATTGGTTCATTACTTTCAGGGCTCCATCTCACAAAACCTATCAACGGGACCTGTCAATTTCACAAAACTTGTCATCAGTGAAATATGACAATTTTCTTGTTGTAAGCTAGTGAAATCCTTGCTTCTGATTGGTTATCAGCAGATTTGTCACTGATTTGTCTTTGAGAAAAGGCTTTGTGAAACGGGTCCCAGGTCTACCAAAGGGTGATAAAAACTGCCTATTAATTAGGATGATGACCCAAAAAAGTAGATTCAAGAGGTCCAATGCTACAGTTTAAAATGCAAAGGTATCATAGTGTCGTGGCTGTCAAAATATCTCTGCAATTGACAACTAACCCGATCTTCATTTTGATTGACAATTGACATGACTTAGTAGGAGGCTACACGTGACATATTTAAAAAACATTATTTGAAAGATATTTTGATTTGCCAATTTTCCTAGAATTCCGCCATAGTTGGCTCTAATAGTTTGCAATGGGCATAGTGACAATCAACTACAAATCCGAAATGGTTTGATCTCCTTCATGAAATCCTTTTTTCTAAAGACATGATTATTGTTTACAATACTACAAACCCTTTTTATTCTAGGCACTTGATCCCAAACTTAAAATACAAATTTACATCATTCACCAATGCTTCTTAAGATTTGGGAAAGAAGTAATATCTACATTATTCCAAACTCACGTTTTATCTTTCTCAAGCCAGCAAAGTCAAGCGGGTTCTTGCTGTTTCGCCCAGTAACCGAAGATCGGATCAGAATCTTAGTCCCGAAGATACAGTAGCGGGCGAGAGCGATGGCCAACCGTGGAGCTCCGGCATAGGGCGTCATCTCCTCCCACCTAGAGTCTTGCATCACCATCTGTATACGAACTGCGTGGGTAGAATGGAAGATGCAAATGGATAACTTGACAAAATTTGTATTGGAAATAAAGATCGTCGTATTTTGAGAGAGAGAGAGAGAGAGAGAGAGAGAGAGATGGATGCCACTTAAACTGTATAAGCCATAAAGCTCTTGATTGCAAAGCCTTTCAAAAAATCAACCCATGACAATAATTTTGATAGCCTTTTCCATCACCTATTGAAATGAAGTATTACGTAATCCGAATGTGATTCTATACCAAGGAGTGTTTTTTTGCCTTGATTTTTGGCAGTCTCTGCGATCTGGTTTTTATTTTGAACGTTAAGGATTGTTTTACCCTTCAATACGTATATACATTTAGATCCGACATTATTCACTTCGGCATTTTGGGGCTTATTTCGTTACGGTTAATGTTTACGTCATGTATGGGTCCGGAGATGAAGTTAGGAATTTGACAAGTTCGTGAGATTGACCAGAAACACTTTTCGCTAGAGCAAAATAGACAATGCCTACTAATAGTGTACATGTAATAATTACCCTCTTTCCGTCTCTGAACATTAAATTATATTATTCCTTTCTTTGTCCTTCCTCTTCTTCATCTTCAAAGATACTATGTCCCTTTTCTGTAGAACTTTAGGAATGTAGGAATTGTGATTATGTCATGTATGTCCTGTGATCTGTATCTGTATCTGTGAAATTCAAATTATGCAAGGAAACCCATTTACCTTGTAGACTTCAATGTCAGACACTATTGAGTGACTGACTGACTGACATCTTTTTTTCTTTGGTAATAACAAACATAAAATGAGCTGTAACAGGTACATGAGCATTTGTCTACATCAATAACCCACTTGCGTTGCAAGAATTAAACTGATTGGATATTTTTGCAGCACAAAACGTGCGACCATTTGGTAAAAGGAGCAGTAAATCAGACTATTACTTAGTTGATTTCAATCACTTAAGTCCATTCGACAACTGATGGTCGTTATTTTCCCACTAAAGGCCATTTTCAAGCCCTTTCGTTTTGAGGGAAGTTCTAAATTAGTATTGTCTTTCAAATGCCGTTGGAATTTAACCTTTTCATTTTTGGCCTGCAAATGGGGCATCTTTGTGTTCTCTAATTTAGCTACTGATGTTATACTTTGGTAAACTTATTCTTACCATCTGTCTGCGACTGATTCACACCTCGCATGTCTCCAAACTCGGACAGGTTGTCCGGAAAGCGGCCCTCCTCTGCCTTATCATCGAGCATGATGATCCCATCATCTTCCATCGGTCTCTCTAGCTCCTGCCTCCCTTCAGCTCCAGCTAGATGCGATGCTCCAGCCCTGAAGCCTACTCTCGCGTCTTCACGTCGAGCTCCACCCTCCTTGCCTACTACATGGCGTCTCTCGGTTGCGAGATGTCTCCCACCGTCTCTGTCCCTTAAACTTGGGGCAACGGCTCCACGGGAAGTAGACCCTGCCGTGCTACCGCCGCTTACCACGCGCTTTCTCCCGCTTCTTTCTCCAGTCTCTCCTCCTGTTCCTCCTCCTCCTCCTCCACCGTTTTCAGACGACCTATCTCCACCTCTACCTCCTCCTCCTTCACCACTTTCCGCGTCTCCACCCCCGCTCCTGTCGTCACCGGCCCCTCCTGGTCCGGCCCCACTATCTTCCTGGAGACCTGAGTCCACTTCGCTGCCCGCTCCACCGGGATCCGAAGAGACACTCTGCATCTCGGCTCCACCCATGAAGGGGAGGTGCTCCAGGATAAGCTGGAGCTGGCCCTCGATGACTACCATGCGATTAGAGATGTCTTCCATCTAAACAAATTAAATAAAGACAAAAAGATAGATTAACCAAATGCAAAGTTATCCCTGGAAGTAACAATTTCAGCGTCAATGTGAAAATATTGACTATACCGGAGAAGCGTGCACCTTTGAATGTGTTAGTAATAAAAATATAGCGCCATACAATTCTGTCAATCTGTCAGCAGTGTGCCTTTAATATAGACCATTTTGATCAGTTCGGAAACTCTAGTTTTCAATAATTCCAGCATAATACGATCACATCGTCGCAACCAAATATAGTTATGTTAGAAAAAAAACAAAGATGTAGGGGCTCTGATTTTTTCTTCATGATTTATGAGTTCACAAACATGGGTTTAGCATTCAAAACTTTCTCTGGTATATGTATCAACATTGTCCTCTCTTCCCAAGGGTTCTGATGATTCAAAAATATAAGATCTTTATATTTCCCTACCCATTTTTCAGTTCCACTAGTTTCTGTTGCGGGTTCAGTCTGCCTTTGGTTACGGTTAGTCGAGAAGATCCTCTCCGCGAACTCGCTGTAAGACTCCGGAGGATCAATCTCCAACTCTGGAGAGATCTCATCGCCACTGAAGTGATCCGGGCTATGTGGTGACGTTCTTTCATGAGCTTCGTTGAACCTCATGTGCCTCGCGTGCCTCTCCTCCTGGTCTCCGTGGCATCTGCCCCTGCCTCTGCCTCCTCTTCCTCGACCCCCGAACATATGCATCCCCCGCATGGCCTTCCCCATGGCGTGGTGCATGCGGACCATCTTCTGGTACTTGTGTAGCGGGACGCCGTGCGGGAACCCGGGGGACATCCGATGCATCCGTCTGGGCATACTCGCTGCCATAGCCTGTCGCATCCCCATCATGTTCCGCTGGAACTTGCTCATGAAGGGTTGCTTCACGCCGCCTCTGCCTGCGGATAAGGGTAGGCGACGTTGCCCGACGTGGAAGGCCGCTCCCATCTCCGGTGTGATGCCATGCGCGAGGCGACTCGCCATCGCTGCCGCGTTGCACATCTGTGATCTGTGCAAGCTAAGTGGGAAGTGGCTCATCCTCGCAGCGGCCATAGCAGCGGCGGTTGCCGATGACGTCATTGGCGATCTACGGTTTCTCTCCATCCCACCGCTGCCACCGGAACTTCCGCTTTGTGACGTCAGAGTACTGCTGCTCCGACCGGACCTCGCCATGTCTTCGGGGTTCTTCGCGAAGCCATGCGAGGAGTGCGTGGTACGAGAGCCAGCGCTGTGGGCACTATGGGTGCTATGGACAGAACCAACCGAGGACCTTCCGAGGGACGACGGTCTCTTCGGGTTGACAACGGTCTCGGGATCCGAGTCGAACTCCTCATCCGAGCCCATCATCTGACCACGTGGGTGTGACAGGCGACGTCGTGTCATCGCCCTCGCCTCCAGAATAGCTGCCTCATCATCGTTGTCCTGTGTTCGCTCCATCCAAGACGACACCGCTGGAGGAATCCTTTCTCTCCCTCGAGGGCCACTCCTGCGGATCACCAGGTCTTCTGGCTGTTCCTCGCTTCGTGGTCGTTCTTCATAGCGTCTACCAGCTAGCTCTCCTTCATCGACGGTTAACTCATAATCCTCATCGACTTTGAGCTCGTAGTCGTCATCGACTATCTCTTTTTTCACCGTCAGCACTGGTCTTTCAGCTGGTGATTGACTTCGAACAGATTCCTGCAGAAAAAAAGAATGACAAAAAAAGAAAAACCTCAATTACTTCTGTCAATCTTGTTTTACTTGGTAACATGGCAAACATTCATTTCTTTTATGCTTGCCCAACAAAGCAGTATTCGTCATAACCATTGTGCCCAACTCGAACCGGGTTAGCCAGAATCTCTTAATCAATGGCTCTGTTTACAACATACGTTGTGCCCCCTCAACGGTTCAACCTCTCTCTCTCTCTCTCCCTCTCTCTCTCTCCCTCTCTCTCTCTCCAGAGGCATTGCTATAATACTGTTGCTTTCTTCCGTCAAAAGTTTAAGTAAACTTGCAAATGAAAGTTGTGAATTATCCAGATCACCGGTGGTGACATAAATGAGATTTTTACCCTGTGAATTTCAGGAAATCGGACTTTTCGAATGTACTTGCATCCATGAAAAAAGACAACGATCACAAATGTTTATGTCCTTGTCGTTGTGAAACTTGGCATTACATTCAGTGTACAAATATCATAAAATATCCAATATACCATATCATCTGAATCACAATGAAATACAATTATTGAAACATTTTCGTCATAACGTCATGACAGCGGAATTCCTTCATTATAGGTTATGGACTGATAATTATTGTCACAAGACATTGTTATACTTTATCTTTCTATTTTTTTAATGGTCCAAACTCTTCCTTTAAGTATCCAGATTACTCACATTGCTGCCATTACACAATGTGAAAATGAAACTAACGGAGGAGGCCCAGAGTTTTCTGGAAAACAACCATGGATAATTCTGAGTCCAAGATTTGGGAGGTAAGGACTATCAAAGTGCAGTGTGGCTTACACAAACCATTATTTCAACTCTAGAATTAAGGAATGGTGAGCATATCCGGGAAATCTTATTAAACTGTGCGTTTCACAGTCCCTAGATAATTATGGTGAGCAGCCACTGCCCTGGTGTAAGTTAACGCTATTAAATGATAATGACTGTGTATTGGTGGCATACTATAATCTCCTAAGAATCTAAGATCTACTCCAAAAATGAACCATGAAGTTGGATCATTCTTAGGGCACTGGAGAAAAAAAGTAAAACAAAATGTTGAACCATAATATCTACTTGAGAGAGATAGTTACGTCACCGGAAGTTGCTTCTGCAATTGGTCAGGTATTTCATGAAGCTCCAAAACAAGTTCCTCCTTCTTATAAAGATTGAACGTGGGTGGGGGGGGGGGGGGTATTTGAAGCGATTGATTTCACGTTAAAGATAAAGACCAGTTATGGTCATGCGATTGCATTGTGAAAGAAACGTTGTGGAATCGATCAGAAAAGATTGATCATCTAGCATATAAGTATTGGTGTGTACTGCAAGGTTCTGGAATCATCAAAATGATAAGAAATTTGGCCCAGTCTTGGTAAAGTTACAAGCACTGTACACAGAAAGATATAATTATATGGGACTACGCACATGCGCACGACACGTGCGTTTATCTCTCACACACCAATAGATAAACTAATTTACCAAATTTATCAATTAGTAGGCGGTTTCCCGGCAAAATTGTAATCATCATGTATTAGTCAAAACATATTCTTTCACATGATTGGTAATAAGAGCTTCCATTTCATTTGTTGAAATTGGGGCGTTTCCAATACTGGTCTTTACCTTTAACCTAGTATGGCCCATCTCGCATACGCGTTGCTGCGCTTGTCACAACTATCTGTCTCAATACGCTATGGTCTGAACTAACGTATTGAAATCACCATGTAGCCAATACAAGTAAGCTTTTTCGTCGTCTTTTCTTTACAAATAGCCCTTCCCCCCATTGAAAACTTCGATATACCAATAATTTTTTTTTTTAAATCTTCGACCTACTTTCAACAGAAATTTGAGGGCATTTATTCAGTTATTTCAAACAAAATAAATTAAGAGTATAGCATATATGTGTACATATTACATAACATAATAGAATATAACAGTGTGCATTTAATTACATTTAGGTTATGTATATTATCACCCTTGCGTTATGAACTGGCTATATGGATACATTTCCTGAAAGAATCATTAATTGAGATGGTATAACTGCAGTTATGAAACCGAAAGCTATCCTAGTAATAATTGCACCTAATTTTATATCTCATGGTCATGGAGAAGTAGAGGGCGGGATTTAGCACTATGAAAACTAGAATCCCAATCATTCATTCCATACAAGAGCCTTTATATCAGTTTGCATATCATTCCTACATAATTATTATCGATGGTGATTGTCCTAAAACTGATTGATAATGTACAAAACCTATCTACTAAGACTTCTCGGCAAATTCGTTGTGTGACGACTTTAAACAACAGTGGGTGGTTCACTCCTTAAAGGGCCTATCTCACTGAGCAGCGAATGCTTGCGAACGTTGCGAATTTGGATTCGCCAACTTTTCTGACGAATGTTGGCGAAAATCAGCGACATTAAGTGACGTTTAGCGACAATTAGCAACATTTGAGCGAATGTCTCCGAAAGTGTTTGCGAAAGGCAGTTGGCGAATATTAGCGACTGTAAACAAATGTTAGCGACAACCTTTGCGAAGATTAGCAACTATTTGCCAATCCTTTGCCACTATTTGGGAACGTTTGAGACCTTTTGCTAACTACTGGTACTCAATGGGTCGATTTTTATAAAGGAACCATATGGTAACGTGGTCGCTAGCTTTGGCGAAACACAGAGAACTGACGAAAACAAAGAGCAAAACCGCTTAACAACCATTTGCAAAGGCTTACGACTGTTTTGCAAACGCTAACGACTGTTTTGCAAACGCCTGCAACTGTTTGCGGAAAAATAAATTCGCAAAGAAATTTTCAACATGTTCAAAATTTCTTTGCGACAAGAAAAACTGTTTACAACAAAGAAAACTGTTTGCGATCTTTCTTGCAACCTTTTACAACATTTTACAAACTCTGGCGAAACCCCAAATTCGCTACGTTCGCAAGCATTCGCCGCTCAGTGAGATAGGCCCTTTACACAGGGGTTGTAACAAAAAAGTACACAACTTTACACTGCAAATTCGTTGTGTAAAGTTGTGTAATTTTTGTTTTACACAACTTAACACAACCCCTGTGTAAGGAGTAAACCAGCCAGTGTTGTGTAAAGTCGTTACACAACAAATTTACAGTGTATATAGCTGGTTATCAAATGCAACAGTTTAGGGTAGAAGTTTCTGATACAACAAAGCACACCAACACAAGAGGGTTGTCAGAGGGCCGATGGTTGTCTAAACTTTCTCCATATCAGACCTGCTGCAATGCAGAGACCTAGCATGTCACACAATGCGATCTAAAGCGAGGTCCTGGGAATTGATGGGGCCTTATACTGTATGTCGGCGCTCCTAAAATCCCCCCCCCCCCCAATCGTCTGATCCCATATTATTCTTTACATTCAGGCGCGGATCTACGGGGGGGGGTTTAGGGGGTTTAAACCCCCCCCTTGGGCGGCCCAAAAAAAAAAAAAAAAAAAAAAAAAGGAAAAAAAAAAGAGAAAAAAAATAAAAAAAGAAAGAAAAAAGAACGCAGGCTGGAGAGAAACCCTTTCAAGTGCAAATATTGTGAGAAGATATTCAACTCATCTGGTAACTTAACCAAACACATGATAACTCTGGATATAACTGTGTATTTAACTGTTACTTGATTTAAAAAGACGTTATCATGCACTGCTTTTTATGGTCTCCATTGTGTTAATAGATGCCAGGAAAACATCACTTACGGGGTTCAAATAAACACCCCCCAAAAAATCGGCTCGCCGCTTCGCGGCTCGTGGACGATGCTCCGCATCGTCATTATTTTATTTAACTGTTACTTGATTTAAAAAGACGTTATCATGCACTGCTTTTTATGGTCTCCATTGTGTTAACTCTTATCCTGCCACAGGGCTAATCCCCCCCAGTGCCAGATTTATAACGAGATAATCGGATTAACGCGATGGTACTAACAATATCGCGTGCAAAACACTAGGCACAGTCCAATGGGCATGAACAATAACTGCTATTACGAATGTTTGCTAGCATGCAAGAAGCAGCGTAACAATAGCGTGCACGCAGCCTCATGGCAGGCTATGAGTTAATAGATGCCAGGAAAACATCACTTACGGGGTTCAAATAAACACCCACAAAAAATCGGCTCGCCGCTTCGCGGCTCGTGGACGATGCTCCGCATCGTCATTATTTTGGTCAAACCCCCCCCTTAGCAAAAAGCTAGATCCGCCCCTGACATTTGAGAGTAAATGTGCGGAAAATCTCATCAAAAGACGTTTACACACAAAAAGAGTGCTTGCTCTGTCATTTATCCCAATTCCTATTGTTCTAAAGTTCCACTTTCCATGTGCAATTAACAATAAAAAATGAAACTAAACAATCCAAACTCTCGATAATTGCTTATCATTTTCTGTCGTATTATGAAAGTGAAAAGGGGGAATGAAATTATTAATATCGAAGAGACACACTAACCTCTATCCAGGCTTCCATTATTATGGATGCCATTCCTTTGCAGTAAAATATCTTCCAAATACGGGAATATTTTCGAGCTAGACCACTCCGCCCCCCCCCCCCCCCCCACCCTCTCTTCCCCTTAATTATCGATGTCCCTAATTAGAATAATATCCAACATTGCCCGATAGTATGTGGCTTTGTAGCTCGACTCTTAATGGATTCGAAATATTCTCTAGCAATATATATTTTGGTTCCTATTATAATGATCTGGTCAATTCTGACAAAAAAAATAGGCACCAGATTGTTCTGGGTTCCATGACCCCCCCCCCCTCCATTTGTCAGTTTTACCCTTCCCTGTCCGTCTGTCTGTCTGTCTGTCTGTCTGTCTGTCCGTCTGTCTGTCTGTATATTTCTCTCTCTCTCACTCTCACTTTTTTCTGTACTTTAATATGCCCCTTTCTTTCTCCATCTCGATTGCATCCCTCTCCGCTCTGTCAAACCACTCTTTCTTTCTGCCCACCCCTTCCCCCTCTCCCCGATTATCTCTCCGTCTTTCTCTGTCTCTCTCTCTGACTCTCTCTCCCCTATTTTTCTCATTTTCTCCACTCATCTTTAACCTGCGTAACCTGCGTTATACATGTTTAACCAATGTGCATGTATTTCCATATTACGTACACTTGTAATATTATAGGCGCCCCACCCCTTCTCTCCTCCTCTCTCTCTCTATATATCTCTCTCTTGTTATGCCTCTCTATATGATAACGTCCCTTCTCCCCCTCCCCCTCTCTCACTCACTCTCTCTTTCTTTCCTTTTCTCTTCGTCACACTTTCTCTCTCTCTCTCTTTCTCTCTCCTTCTCTTAATAATTGTGCAATAAGCACTACAGTCATTGTCTTACCCCACATTATAAACTAACACTTGTGTATAGTATAACTACATATAACCCGGAAGACGAGAGTCCACTCCATAAACTTCTGAAACTGAAAATAGTTCTCACGACCAATTCGAGCAGAGCGAAACGAAAACTACGACCCGAATTCCCACAAGAGTTAGACTCATAGAGAAGAGAGGTAGAGATACTTTCGTAAACAGAACATTAATAATCTTTCGTTAGGTGCGAACCCGCTTTAACCGGCCTTAAACTTGGGAGTACTTTTTTTAAAGATCAAAAGCGAGAGTCCATTTATTACGCCCCTTTTATCTTGGCGATAGATCCTCCAGCATCATAACGAGATAATATAGTTTCTGTTGTTATACACCACTTGGTAAAACGCGCCAAGAGGAGAGAAGAGAGAGATAGAGCACTGGTGTAAAATGATATGATAGCTAGTTTCGCATTCGACAAGGTCTCGCATTAGATATAAAAGTTATCAATTTGAAAACCGCGAGAGATGTGCTCAACTATTGCCATGCTTCTTCTTTTCTTTCTTCTAAGATAAATCAAATATTCGGTGTAAAAACAAGGAAAGTGTAGCAAATAGAATGCAAATTTGGAAGATGGTCCTATAACGCTTAGACGCTGCAAGAAGAGGGTTTTTGTTTTTGGTTATCATTCAAATGGAGAATTTTACATTGAACAGTTATTGTTATACTTGCGTACTTAGAGAGAAGGTAAAATTCTGGTAAAGGTGAAAAATAAATGTGAGCTGTCTCATTCTTTTAGAAGTGTTGTGGTCTGGTGGATAAGTCACCCGATTGCAGACCACACGGTACGGGGTTCGAGTCCCGCCACAGCACTAATGTCCTTTGTCAAGGCGTTAATCTACATTTGCCACTCTCCACCCAGGTGTTAAAATAATGGGTACCTGGTAGGATGCGAAAGTCGATGTGGTTAGATGAGCAAGTGTGCGCTTGTAAAATGGGGACTGACCGGAATGCTCCCCAGGGTGTGGAGAATGTGCATACATAAGCCTAAATCGGATGACCGGGGTAATATATATCTGTAAAGCGCTTAGACACATCGCTGTATCGATGTTTTGTGCGCTTTATCAAAGCGGAATGTTATTATTATTATTAATTAGAACATAGTGTTTGTCCTACCTAGCAACAATTATTGCATGCGATTCGCATTCATATACTATTGAAATACATTATTCATAACAGGTGAATTAAATAATTATTGTTAATTGGGTACTTAGCAAAGATATATGCCTCAAATAAGGAAGATGGTCCAGTGTGCATTGAATCAGTAATTCTTAGATGAGCATCCCCTCCTTTAATACGTTCCATGCTTTTGAAGATCTATATCTCCAAAAGAAAGTTGATTTATCTAAACACTACAAAGGCCTTGAGGTAAAAACGCTGTTTCATTGTAATCATAGCCTTCATAGCACCTATTTATCATGTATTCATGTATACTCATTACAATAGACCACGTGTCTCTAATTCAATCACTCACTAAATACCATGAAAGGAGGCGACTTTCTTTTAATTATCTTTGTGGATAAAATCAAGTCGAAACTAACTCGATTAAATCAGTTTTTCCTGCACTTGACCGCATCTCCAGCAACCCCAGTAGTCTTGTTTCAAAACTCCGTTTTGCCCGGAGATCTGCGGGCATTGAAGATAAAGTTGAGTTCTGGTCATGCGATTGCATTGTGAAAGAAAAGGTGTGGAATGTGTCAGAAAAGTTGATTATGTAGCATGTAAGTATTGGTGTGTACTGCAAGGTTCTGGAGTCATCAAAAACATGATAAATGTGGCCCAGTCTTGATGAAGTAACAAGCACTGTACAGAGAAATATGTATATGGGACTACACAAAATGGTGTCGGGCCTACTTAAATACCTTGATTTCCTTATCTTTCTATGCTTATTACTCAGCCAGTATACATTTTCTACCAAAATTGTTTGGCAAATGACATTTATTTGTAATCTTGAAGAGTCAGTGTAAGTTTCGTTTGATTCTGTGAGAATTCGTTTTTTTTTTTTTTTTTTAATCTTTAACTATGAGTTTTTGAGGCTGTATGAAGGATCTTCAGTCTGGCTCCAAGAAAACTTATTGTCTGCGGTTGTGGTATTTCAGGCACTTATTGTACCCTAGATAGCTTATGCCAAAAAATAAAACTTTTTATTTTTGCCACACTCCACCCAGGTGAGGTAAAAACATGATAAATGGGCACTAGGTTTCCCTGTCCAATTTTCCAAAATATTTATTATCCATCTCTCTCTTCTAATCTCGCTCTATTTACTTTACTGCTCCATTATCTCTCTCTCTTCCTCTCTTTCTCTATCTCTCTCTCTCTCTCTATCTTTAAATCTATTTCTATCTCCCCCCCCCCTTTTCCCCCACTCTTTCTTTCTCCCCCCCTCTCTCTCTCTGTAACCCTCTCTTCTTTCTATCTCTCAGCCCTCTCTCTCTCTCTCTCCCTCCCCTCTCTCTCTCTCTATCTACCTTTCTTTCTTTCTAGTTCTCTCCCCTCTCTTCCACACTCTTTCTTTTCCCCTATCTCTGTCTCACCCCCTCTCTCTCTCTGCCACCCCTCTTTCTATATATCAGCCCTCTCTTAGTATTTACCCAACCCCCTTCTCTCTCTCTCTCTCTCTCTCTCTCTCTCCTTTTCTCTCTCTCTCTCTATGTCTCCCTCTTTCCCCTTCTCTGTCTCTCTCTTTCCCCTTCTCTGTCTCTCTCCTTCCCCTTCTCTGTCTCTCTTCCTCTATCTCTCTCTCTCTCTCTCTCTCTCCTTCTCTATCCTACCCCCTTCCTCTCAGTGGCCTAATTCTCATGTGAGCATGGGACTGAGTGTTGTTCTAGATAATGCACAATAAAGTTGTCACGGACCCTGTGCTGTTGCCGTTATCAACTAGTATGACAAACATCGAAACTCGAGATAATTATTAGTCTCACATGTGTATTTTGCGTTAATCTTGCTTCAAGCCCGAATAATGAATTAATAAAATGAGTTTATTCCACAGTGGGGGCCTTTTACAACTGGAAGGTAGACTATCATGCAACTCGTTAAACATTGCTTAATTCAATCATATGGTTACTTTCTATCGCCATCACTTAGTTTGTAAAAAAAACTTTGTTATTTTCATTTTACCTTATTTTGTAACATCTAGGCTAGTAGGGTGTGAATGATGTTTCAACAAAATAAAAGAATAAGCAAGTCATCGCCTCACAAAGGCTTCTAAATTACCGAGAAGGGAGGTGGAGCCGAAGCGTACGCTTCGTACACGAAACAGGGGCGACTGTCCCCTCCACCGCCCCCGCCCCTCCGCCCCCTCCCCTCCTATGGTGCTCCAGAAACGGCACCAATCGTTTATAAATCACAATAAGCCAGTTCACGGTTGCAGTCTGAGCATGATCAGATAAAGGTCATTGCAGAACAAATTGTGAAATACACGGAGACGAAATACTGGATACGTGCTCATGAAAGTTATGTAATCATTATTCATTTATGTATTCCATGATACACAGGTGGAAGTATTCTTTGAAAAGTGGAAACAAAGGCTATTTATGTAACACCTCCATCGATGTAGGAGTGATTATTTCAAAATGTACAAAGTGGGTCCTCTTCATGTTTTGAAGATCTGTGGATATTCGGGGTCATTGCAGTAATGTGCTAACCGTGAACTGGTCTATTATGAAAACGTTGGTTAATAAAAACCCATAAAAAGATCTCTGTGTCATTTTTTGGAGGTGAAAATTATATCCAAATGTCGGATTAAGACATCAAACTTTAAAATCCAGGCCATTGTAAAACCAGCTGTGCTTATCGCGCCAATCACCGTCTTTCTCGCTAGCAACAACGAACGCGAGGCACAGGGAATAGCGTGTTCGATATAATACGGGTATTGAGTGATGACTTAACAGTCTTGAACTTTCTCTTGCGGATTCTTGTTTTTCTTCGTTTTTGGATGAGAACTGTCGGATTTCGAAACCAATAACCGACTCTCCAATTCGCTTATCTTGATGGGGCCTCCGTCGAGATAGGAGAGAGACATAATAATCATTTCCCGAGCTGTCTTAGCATCTCCGTTCATGCTAATAACCTAGGTTTGCTTGGCTTCCATGGATGATGTGTCATGCATGGTGGTAGTAAGAGATTGGCTCAAATAATGAGGTACGGCGGGAAAGTAAGATGACACGGTTTATGTTCATATGAGAAGAGAAGATACGGGAGGGGTGGGGGAGGTGGTGATTTCAGGTTTGTCTGCATGCAAGAGGTTGGGGGGCAAATGTTGAAATACGCAAAAGTCCTTGATAAGTTAGGTAGCTTAACACTACAACGTCTACAGTATTGTTTCAATATGAGGGGGGGGGGCGGCGCCAATTTCGCATCTATGTGGATCACCCAGAGGAGGGGGGGGGGGGGGGGGGGGGGGGTAGGAGACAGAGTGGGATAAAGTGATAAAGTTTAAATGTTGAAATACGCAAAAGACCTTGACAAGTTAGGTAGCTTAACCTTAACATTAAAACGCCTACATTTTTGTTTCAATATTGCGGGGGGTGGCCGGGTGGGGCGCCAATTTTGCCCTTACTTGGATCACCCGGAGGGGGAAGGGGGGGGGGGTTAGGAGACAGAGTGGGATAAAGTTTAAATGTTGAAATACGCAAAAGACCTTGACAAGTTGGGTAGCTTAAGATTAAAACGCCTACATTTTTGTTTCAATATTGCGGGGGGTGGCCGGGTGGGGCGCCAATTTTGCTCTTACTTGGATCACCCGGAGGGGGAAAGGGGGGGGGGGGGGTGGGCAGGAGACAGAGTGGGATAATTTTTAAATGTTGAAATACACAAACGACCTTGGCAAGTTGGGTAGCGTAACATTGCAAACGCCTACACACTTGTTTCAATGTGAGAGGGGGGGGGGGGTAGCCGGATGGGGCACCAATATTGCCCCTACTTGGATCACCCAGAGGGGGTGGGTCGGGTTTAGGAGACAGAGTGAGAAAAGTGAAATATTAGAGGATATCTAATGGAGAAAGGAGTAGCAAAAAAACGTCTGCGGCTCCAGCAGTATATTAGTAGTAGAAGTAGTAATAGTATTATTATTAGAAATAGTATGTAGTAGCAGTAGTAATAGCGGTAGTAATATTAGTAATATTAGTATTATAGTAGAATTAGTTGTTTTCTTTGTTGTTGTCTTTGTTGTTGTTATTGGTTTTTTTTAGAATAGAAGAAGCAGCATCAGACTAGTCATGGTGACGTGATAAGGAAAAGGAATGATTTAAAAACGATAACAAGATTCCAGACGCACATGAAAAAAAAATGAAAGTGAAAATTACACTTGCATGCAATCAATAACATCATCTTGTCATGAAAGGAAATCTACAATAACACACGAACACCCATGACAGCGATCGGATAGCAGATAAACTTTGTAAAAGACGCAAAGCCTAAATGTATTGGAAGTGAGGAAATGAACAAAATAGTTTTGTTTGAAGGGGAGGTATACAAAGTGAAATCTTCCATCTTACTAATACTATGACTGTACCGATATGTTGGGGGCAATATAACCATGGTAACAGAGAGATGGCGGTAAAAGGTTTTATTCTGCAAATTTAAATATTATCATTAAAATGTAAATGTTGTTGTTCTTTACAAAATGTGTTTAATTGACAACTGTTATCTAGGGTTCTACCTCGGTATGAAGAAGAGCACATAATTTCGTTCTTTGGTTATGCACTTGAGAAAGTGAGTGGGAAAGGGGGAGAAAGGTAGATATGGGGAGGGGAGGAGAGAAAGAAAAGAAAGAGAAAAAGAGAGAGAGAGAGAGAGAGAGAGAGAGAGAGAAGAAAAAAAGAATGGGTGAGTGAGAGAGAAACAAAAAAGAAAGAGAGTGAATTAGTAAGAGAGAAAGAGAGAGAGAGAGAGAGAGGGGGGGGGGAGATATTTATAACCCTCTTCCCAAACTTCCCCCCTCTTTTTTCATCCATGCACTCACTCGCACTTCACCCATCTAACCAGACCAGCCCCCCCCCCCCGCCCCGCCCCCACGAAAGAGCCCACGCTAATAACGCTACGCCATCAATAAGATTAAAACGAAGACATTGGGAAAGCACTACAATCTTAATTCTTAAGAGTAAAACATAAACCGAATCCCTACGGAAAGAAGGAGAAGAGGGAAAGGGGGTTAAACATCTCGAGATTAATTCCAGAGAGATGGGGCGACCGAGACAGAGCCCCAAGTTTACCCTCCCCGCTCCTAATCTCCCAAGTAACCCACCGACCGCCATCGTCGACTTGTTGGCTGATGTGTCATCAAACTTGGAGTTGGACAAGAATTTTGATAATGATGGTTTCTCTCTCGGTTTCTGAACGTGGTCTGATCCCTCCTCCCAGGGGGGTTGGTTTTGAGACCTCTCGTTATATCGAAGATGAAGCGACTCGAAACCAGAGTTTCGTTATGGGCAGACTGTTAAGAGAGGGGCGAACCAGGTTAATACTGCCAGCAAGAAATGGAGACTGTTTTAATAGCGAATGAGGTGGATGATTGGCTCATTCCTACGGGCTATTATACACTCACCGAATTCTCAACTTCATCCCTGGACCCGATGCTACCTCAAACCGATCCTAAGCCCGTAACCATAGACCCAACCTTAAACCTTATTCCAAAACCCTAAGCTTATTTTTGACGAAATGAACCCGGGACGTTGTCTCAAATAACCACGAACGAACCTCAAACGGTGGTGTCTTTTTTTTTGCCTTTCATCTTCTTTTCAGAAGTCTCAGATAGAGAGTAGAGACTATACGAAATACATGCGCGAATTAAATAGTGGTAGGCCACCAAGAGGGGTCACCCCCTCCAATCGAAAGGCGAAAGGAAAACGACATAAAGGGAGAGGAGGGGGAGGGGTGAGGAGGAGAGGAGGGGTGAGGAGGAGAGGAGGGGGAGGAGGTGAGAGTGGTGGGGTCAGCGTGGGGGATCGCAACAAGATGACCCTATTCCTTTCAAGACCCTCCCCGCTCTGTCCGTCCGCTCCCTTGCGTTTGATTGATGCAAAATCAGTACGCCCCCCCCCCCCCACCCCCCACCCCTCTCTTGCTCGATTGAGCGCTTTACGCCATGGGTGAACTAGATCCAAAGAATCATGTTATTAGAATAGAAGCATTGAGGCAAAATGGTTGTTCTACATGAATTTCAATCTAGAGATTGGAAATTTTGATCTCTTGTCCAGCGCTACTTGTCCTTCGCCGATGCATTTATCTGCGATTGGCTCTCTCGACCCAGGTGTCGTAAGGGCGAGCATGGTATTACCGCGGTAATGAAGAAGCACCTTACAGTGTAGTTCCAATGCTTGATGAATATGAATACTTATTGTAGCTTAATACGAGTTATAATAATGACAATTATTTAAGTTTAATTACAACATAATTACATGAGGCCTGTAAAGGTGATATAGCGAGTATGACTGGAGATTTGTAAATTTATATGAGTCTTCTTTAAACAGGGTAGCCCTTTTAATAACGAATATCGCTCTTAAAAGGGCCCCTGTCTGTATTAAGAAAGAATATACAATGTTAAGATAACAAACATCAATAAAGTAAAACTATCTTTCAGGCAAATGTGTTCTAATATTGAAGAGCGGGCGCCTTTGAATGTTTGAAACAGATAACTGGCGCCATACGAGTGCTGGTGATCATTCATCATCATCATCAACTCCTAAAACATGTTTACAAAAAGAAAATTACATTAAAATTGGATACGATAGAATGGATACGATTTGCTTCTCAGAGCTCATCAAAAATGGTAAGGTGATAGTTTCTTGACATGACTACCAACACATATAATGTCTGAATATAAAAAACCAGGGAACCATACTTATGATATTTGTGTAATGTTGTCTTCTCTTGTTTACGGACTTGCTGAAAAACAGCCTTGCAGCTGAGAGCAGGTTTTTAATTAAAAAAAACCGAATCCTTAACGTCAACACTGGACCAAAAACATACCTAATCCTAATTCTAACCCAAACCTAATCCTAACTCTAACCCTATACCTAAAACCCAACTCCAACCGTTCTCCGTTCTTGTCACCTCAAAATGTTTTACGGAGCCGTCGTTTTGCCAAGTGAGGTGTTACCTAAATAGCCGCTAAGCTCTGTCTATTCTTACTGAGTGATACTGAGAGTAATTATTGTGTAGGGTGGGTGGAAGGTTCGCTGACATTAAGCGATGATATTATGATTATAAGATAGTGAATATCATGTTTCGACGACGTTGATGATAGCGGGTGTGACGTAACCATGACATCATAAGCCATGTAAGTAGATTTATTAGTATGATTAAAAGAGACGCAATCTATGGTGCTTGAAGCTAATTACGCAACAGTTCACGACCACGCCCCTCCCCCCCGAAATAAATCATTTACAGAACGCCAACATGGTTGTTGCAATGTCATGGGTTTTATGGTTTACATGATGTACATGTACTCTATTTGTATCTTTAAAAACATTAAAAATGAACTTTATTTTTAATCTTGCAGGGAACATACTTACATTTCGTCAACAATGTCTCTCTCTCTATCTCTCTCTCTCTCTCTTTTTTTCTTTCTCTGTCCCTGTCTCTGTCTCTGTCTTTCTTTCTCTATCTGTTCTTCTCCCCTTCTCTTCTCTTTATTTCTCTCTCTCTCTCTCTAGAAAACTCATTCAGATTTGAAAAAAATGATTATGCATCTATACTCTGTCTTGAAATAATCTTATTCACAATCATGTCGATTTATAAAAGATAGTCGAACTGAATAGTGTATGGTATGCACGGACCATTCAACTAATGTACCCATCAAAACTCATTAGAACAAACAGACGAACAAAAAAATATAACCAACAAACAAATTGAAAAGGGTTGGGGTCCAGTCCTCGATCACGTTTTTGAATAAAAAACTAAGGTGAATTGGAAAACACAAAAATAATTTTAGAGGATGCATGGGGGCGAGTGCTACTACATTGTACACGCCTCAGTATAGGTCATGTTGATGCATCAAAATAGAACTTGCAAGTCTAAATGTAAAATGGACTGGAAGGGCTCATAAAATAGAGTAGATAAACTGATGTTTGTTAGAGATACACTACATAAAAGGAAACAAAACCAGTTTGCATCGGATATGATTGGTTTATGGAGTTTACGAATGTCACCATAGTTCCTGTCCGAGACCAGTTACAACGTTTGATTTTTTGGACCACACCATTCGCTGTGGATAAATATTGGTCGAATCCGTTTATAAAGTAAGTCGCTAAATACTCATCAATGATAACATACAAATGATGTGGGTTCAAACTTCAAAGATGGTCTAGGAAGCGACAACATTGGCCAATATCACACTTGTCTCTCCTGATTTCAATTAAAGGTATAACGTATATGAAGCTAAAAAGAAGAAAATGATGGTGAGCTTACGGCGAATGTAAAGGAAATCATCGAGACAACAACATTAACAAACATGACGAATTCAATCGGACTTGCAGTTACGACATGTATGCAACTGAATGATCAAACAAGGATAAAAACATTTTTTTGAATTAATCTCTAGAGAAATTTTCGCAACCAAAGTTAAATGAGCTCACGGCCTATAATTATTATATGCTTCATCTTCAAACCATCAAGATTGGTGAAAGGTATAAGTTTTGATAGGTGAGTTGCTTTTGGGTACAGGGCATAATGTTGTTCTCTCTTATATATAAGTGTTTTTTAAATTAATGTCTAGAGCAATTTTCGCAACCAAAGATTATTAGCTCACGGCCTATAATTATTCTTCATCTTCAAACCATCAAGATTGGTGAAAGGTATAAGTTTTGATAGGTGAGTTGCTTTTGGGTATATAGGGCATAATGTCGTTCTCTCTTTTTTATAAGTGTTTTTTTAATTAATGTCTAGAGCAATTTTCGCAACCAAAAATGTATTAGCTCGCGGCCTTTATGCTTCATCTTCAAAACATAATTGTTGGTGAAAGGTGTGATGAGTTTTGATAGGTGGGTTCATGAGTTGCATTTGGGTAGTATATTTTGTTAGGGCATAATGAGTTCTCTCTTAAAATGCTATAGGTCCCAATGGACATTGGACGAATTCCCAACGATCCTTGTTGAAAGAAAATAAAACTTCCAATGCCCTGTTCAAGACATCATCATGACATAGAAAGAGAAGGATTGATACTAACTTTATTTGGTGCTCCCGTAAGGACCCGGTCACCTACCACAGACTTTACACTCGGATATTGCAGCTTATACAATCATTTCTCTCGGTATTAACGAATGTTGTTGTGAAGGGATGTTTTTATTTGCTTAGTCACAGGTTGTTAAAGTGAATAATATTATATATACGGTCAATCATAATTAGTCAGCGAGATGGAGATGCAATATTACTGGCCACTGAAGAGTCACGTGAGCAATTGGCCAGATTGTTAACGCCCCCCCCCCCCCCCGAGAAAAGGGGAAAAAGAAGAAAGTATGAAATAAACCAATTAAACATACTCGACAGGGCAAAAACTTTCATTAAAGACTTGCTTTATGCTATACATCAGTATAGTACAGGGGGAAATACAGAGGGGCTCGGGGCGAATAAGCCCCCGAAATGCCAAAAAGAGCCCCCAAAAGTTATTAAAGAGCCCCCTAAAATGCAAAAAATTAAAGAAGGTTATTTTCATACAAGCAAGCTTGAAAAGTAGTACCCGAAATGTTTAAATATTTTTTCCCCTGGTATAGTACACAAGTATGAATATAATTACTCATATTTAAGATGTTTTGTAGTAATATTGTAGTCTTCTATTTGACAAACTATAGGGGCAAGATATTACTTTGGTAACACGTTCGAATATTTTGGTAACTCTTTTTGATCAAATACATTACATGTTAATGGATTTTCCATTGTGAAAACAAGAAAGTTAAGAGAAATTAAATTAAATCAATCGATAGAAAGTCAATGGCGTCTGTAGGGATTCTGTTAATAGAGACTTATATGAAGATTATGGTTTAGAAATGTATTGCGACATCAATATTTTGAAATATGATATTGAGATACTTATTGCATTGCGGTGTCTGATGAAAGAAAGGGGCGGAGGAGATTTTGTAAACTGCACTCTTATCGGCAAGGGAACTCGACACCATTCGGGTGCCTACCCAACATTATTTTTAGGACCGATATAACTTGCGCAATACACAGTGCCCTATACAGTACATGGCCTACCGCCACAAGAAAATCTCATCATATCAACTGCCCTCACCCTGGGGATATAATTATGAAGGCAAGTTGTGGTATAATCTGGTGGGACCACGGATTCACTTTTAAAGGGACTTGGTAACATTGTTCAGATGAGAGAAAATGTTGCAAGGTAGTGTCTTCTTCTTCTTCTTCTGTTGAAGTACAGGCCACCATGTTGTTGGTGTATCTTCGTACTTTTGTGCAGATATATATGTACAGTGATGTGGAAGATCTAATCTATGTGCGGTTAAAAAGAACAGGCGCAATCCTAGCGCAACTGTGTTTTCTGCACCTCAGCCTTCCATGCTATATGTGCATGGCTCAGATCAAGGGTACACTTACAAAAATGTAGATTGAACACTGGGAAATTGTTCAATTATCCAAAACCATGAGACCCAGACACAAATTAGCATTTTTATATTAGAAAGTACCATTGGGGGAAGCTCCAAACAAGTTTTCAGCTTCATTGAGTTCAAATTAAAGATTTTAGAGCAATTTTATGATGAAAAAAGGCCTATTTTCAGCACTTTTAACGTTACATTCAAAACATGCACTAATTGGATACCATATTTTTACTATTGGGATGCAAAACTTGTGATTTTTTTAAATCTTGATGTAGAATCTATGTAATAATTAACATTTCTGTTGAGTTAATTCCTATTATTTTACTTTCTTATTCCATTTACACGTGATACAATTTTTGTGATATGTTCATAACTGTGGTGTCCTGCAAATTTCAAATCTTACTAACTGAAAAATGGTGTATAAATAATTGATTTATTTACAAGCTTGCAATGTTATAATGTTTAGTTTCACTTTATCTTTGATTTCTAATCAGATCATTTCATTCTGGGTCATGGTTTTAAAAATATTCAGATTTCTGAAAATGGAAAATGTTTGGTGTCCTGCAGTTATGAACATACAATGCAACAGAATCTATACAAAAACTTATTGTATTCTTTCAAAATGATAATGCAATGGTGTATATAGGTGAATGAAGAGCACTGATAACATTGGATTCCCCATTTTAACTTGTATGTGTGATTTAATCAACAATGAATGGACACCGAGTTATGTACGTGACGAGTTATGTACGTACACCATGTTTTCTTTTCTTCAATAAGACCACCTATATTTAGTTATTTGTTATGGTAAGGTAGTAAACCATGTATAAGACATACACACGTCTGATTTGGTGAGAAGAATATTACAAAATATTGCAGTTTGAGCTTTTTCATGTCATGTACATAACTAAGACACCGTTATGAAAAGACACCGAGTTATGTACGTTACTACCAATCACAATTTGAAATAAATTATCATAAATGAATCAATTTATTTTTGTCAGCATGAATTGCACCCTTCTGCATTTTCATTTAAACAAACATTTATTGAATTTAAGGAAGAAGAAGTTATAATTTGAATGTAAAACTACTTACTTTTGGTATCCACAGTTATGTACGATTAAGTACAGAAATCTTACATTTCAGTCCTGAAATAGTAGTTTACAAACTATTTACACATTGCAAATTATGTTTCATTCAGGAAACACATCATTCCTTCAATTGAAGTCGATATTAGACTAATGCAAAACCATATCTGACAATAAGGCAAAGAGAAAGCATCTAGAGAATAAGATGTACTGTACATAACTCGGTGTCCATATTTGTTTTGGCCAAATTCTAATAACTAAATTGAAAAAAGTTGATATGGCAATGGTTTTAAGTTTTGTTTAGGGTATGTTTTAACATCTCATGTACTTTGTTAAGAAAAATTTAAAATATAAGAGAAATATCAGCATGAAGTGGACACCGAGTTATGTACGTAACATTTTTGATGATGTGATATTTGGCTACTGATTGCCGCTTAACGGCAATTTGTTAAGGTCTGATTTTTTAGCTATGTGTTGCATAATGTTTGCAGATTACAAAAATAATGTTGCCACAGTCTATAATTGACTTTTAAAATTCACCTCATATGTAACACTTTTGTGCCCTTGATCAGAGCCCTGCACATATGTACAATTAAAGATAATCTGAAAGTTTGAGTGACAGCTGACCATTATTAATGATAACAATTGAGGAGAACTGATCAGATCGATTCCTTAATTCTCCCAACTACACCCTGTATACTAGTACAATTCAATAACATTTTGGTGAAGGTAAATCGTCACAAAGCAAATTCATGAATATTTTTTCTTGGGGACCTAGTGACGAATACCCATTAACCTGTTATTAATGAATGAACTACAATACTAGGAATCCAGTCTGCATAATTATATTGCTTGTTATTATATCAGGCAAGCCTCGGGAAAGCGTTCAGGCTTTCAAGAACAACCTTTGTGAATATGTTAGTAAACCGTTCTATTGGTAATATAGACCATGCACTTCGTAATGTAATCAAATATAATGCAGAAATCTTTGTTATTAAGTGCCATGTTACAAATTATTGTATTCACCTGTAAGTAATCATTGTATTTCAATAGTCAGAATGCGAATTGCAAACGTTAATTGTTGCTAGGTAAGACAAACATTATGGCTTGCCCTACCTAGCAACATATAAAACATGCAGTTTGCATTCTGAATATTGAAATACAATTCATTATTCGTAACAATGTACCGTAGGTGAATGGAATAATTTGAGATTGAGGCACTCTGCAAAAATGTATGCATTAAATTAAGTTACATTCCGAAAATGGCCTGTTATGAACCAATACACATGGACACTGACACTATGAACATGACTGACAAAGAAAGCGGACAAAATATACAGTTCCTCAGGTAGACAAAGGAACATCCCTTCACTGCTATTATGTAAAAATGTGTAGAACAGGTGTCACATGCATATTCACCTTTTTACATAATAGCAGTGAAGGGATGTTCCTTTATCTACCTGAGGAACTGTATATTTTGTCCGTTTTCTTTGTCCGTCATGTTCATAGTGTGACCACTATGTGGCTTTACATGTATACGTGCACTTGGCTAAGTAGTATCATATCTACTTTCTCTTGTTGTACATGTATGTATATGAATGAACATATCATATTACCTTAGTTTTACTCTCAGATAGATGCGTGCTTTGTTCATTTATTTCCTCCTTAAAGATAAAGTTAAGTTCTAGGCCCTGTTTCACAAAGCCTTTCTTCAATGACAAATTACAAAAATCAGTGAAAAATCTGCTGATAACCAATCAGAAGCAAGGATTTCAGTATAGCTTATCATACAAATTGTCGTTTGTCACTGATGACAACTTTTGTGAAATGGGCCCAGGTCATGCAATTGCATTGTGCAATGTGGTGAAAGAAACGTTGTGGAATCGATCTGAAAAGGTTGATCATGTAGCATAAGAGTATATTGGTGTGTACTGCAAGGTTCTGGAATCATCAAATTGACAAGAGATTTGACCCAGTCTTGGTAAAAGTAACAAGCACTGTACACAGACTGATGTATATTGGACTGCACAAACATGTGGCATAAAAATGAGGCCCACATATATATTTTAAGCTGTTAAAAATTAATGTCATATTTAGATTATGAAGGCATTTGAAGAGCCATGCTTTTCAGGGAACATTTTTCTCTCTGATGTTCTTCTGCATTTGCATAATAACAATGAAAACGCTCACAAATTATTTTCACCTCTAGCTCCCAGAACTCAACCTTCTCTCTAATGGCACATGTGCTTTTTATTGCACGAATTTATGTAATAGACCATTTTCGTCATTATAATCCAATTTAATACATAACGTCTCTATTAAGTGCCTCGTTACAAGCAATTTCATTCATCTCTTATAAATAGATAAATTTTATTTCAATAGTCAGAATGCAAATTGCATACAAACGTGTTGCTAGGTAGGGCAAGCCATCATTTTGTCCTACATAACAACTAACGTATGCAATGGACCGGTCTACTAACAAATTCAAATTTATGGATATTTCTTTCCTGGGGACCTAGTGACGAGTTATTCATTAAACTGTTATTAGTGGATGAACTACAATACTTGGAATCCTGGGGCCCGTTCCTACAAACCGTCATAAGTCTAACTTCTTGACTATCCCATTGAAACGCGTGTTAATTCTATAACACACGTTTCAATGGGATAGTCAAGAAGTTAGACTTACATGTATGACGGTTTGTAGGAACGGGCCCCAGTGTGTGAAAATTACTTGTTTCTATGTCAGGCAAGCCTCGGGCAAGCTGTTTCAGGTTGTCAAGAACAAACTTTGTTTAAAATGTAGGCATACAATTTGAATATGTTATAGTAAACTGGTCTGTTTGCATTTTGCCTATTCAAATACAATTATTATTTATAACAGGTGAATGAAATAGTTTGTAACGAGGCACTTAAAAGACTTGGGCATTAATCCATTACGAACAGGGTCTATCAGGCGAAATTACCCTTTTAAAATGTTGTTTACATTTTCCTGGCAACTTCCACATGCAGAAATAGAAATTATATTTCATGCACTAAGTAATCTATCCATTTCGATAATCATAAATTCCCATTAAAACTTGTACAAAATATAATTTTCAAGTATAGGCCTAGTAAAAATAGCAAGCATTTAATTCACTGTCATTCATTTTCTACGTATACCACCATTCGATAACGATGGTGGGTGCTCTTTACGGAGTTTCAATCATTTCTACGAAACACGTTTTTGTCCAAGCCCTTGCATTATTTTCCTTCAATTATCAACATTTTAGATTGATCTTCTTTAAAAAAATTATAGAGAGAAGGGCTTTGTAAAAGTAAACTTTATTTAGTAAAATTTACTTTATTTTTTAAATCAAAATTGCCACACAGAATGATAATGTAAGTTCTTTTGGATGGCGCAATATTGATATTCAGAAAGTAGCATACGTATATTCGCTTAGCTTCACTGAAACGGTGAAAGCACGTGTTCTTTTCAACGTTGTATTCTTGTCTTTTTTCTTGATTCTTTTAATCTATTCTTCCTTGCTTTCTTTTTAACATTCTGATCTCTACCGATATCTGACTTCTCATAAAACATGTTTTTTCATTAATTAAGAATTACAAGTACAACTAAGATACAAGTTGTGTCCTAGTCCTATACAATTTTATGACATATTGTTATCATCAACAATCAACATCATCATTACTCTTAAAATATAAATATAAATGTAAGTATTATAATTATCATCATCGTTATTATCAACATCACCATCATCATTATTATTAATATTATTATCGTTATCATCATCGTCGTCGTCGTATGACAATCTTCATCATTATTATTATTGTTATTATAATTACTATCATACATTGTTGTAATTATTATTATTATTATTATCATCATTATAATTGCTGTTATTGGTGTCGTTATAGATGTTGTTATAATTATTATTACAATCAACAACATCACCACCACCACCAGCCACCATAATCATCATCACCATCATGATGATGATCATCATCATCATCTTCATCATCATCCTCGACATCATTGCATTCCAAACAAAAATCTCACCTGCGTTTCCATCTTGTCCGGTTTCTTTGCTCCCTCCTCGTCATCGTGGCCATCTACCGATTCCTCGTCGAGAGGTGCCGACGTGTACGACGTCATCCCTCCATGACCGAGCACCAACTTCAACGTCGACGAAGACGCAGTCGCCGCCTTCTTCGGGGGCAAAACCAGCACCGGTCCCGCTGACCCTGTCTCAATTCTAGCCCCAGTTCCCGTCGCTGTCGAAACGCTGGTCGAAGTGGACGTTGACACAGGCGCCGTGGTCATCGGAACGAGTTCACGCTGGTCTTTTTTGACATGGGACTGCGATTCGAGCGTTTCCATCTCGCGTATGGTTAGCGTGTGGTGTCTTCGTTTGCCATCTGGTGTAAAAGTAGTACTGCGCGCTCCAAAGTTAGGAGCGAAATGGGTGTTCTTCGGGGCGTTCTTTCGCAGACTCTCCGGTACGGGGGCCATGTCGACTCGGTTAGCGAAGTTCATCTTCTTCACAACAATGCTCCTACCTAATTTTTCAAGCGCCCTGAAAGTCGTCGTTTTCGATATCTTAACGCCCTTGATAAGTAAAGCCGCTTGGAGAGCTGCGAGGGAGTAAATATTTCCATCAGTGTCGAGGATTTTCTCGATTAAATTCAGCACGTCTGGTGTTAACTTGGTACGTCTGTTTTGAGGGACGACTATTTTACCCTCTCTGTTTTTTCCACGTCGGGAGTGGGGTCGAACGCTCGCAGGCGATTCCGTAGAAGCAGGAGAATTCCCTTCGGGGTATGGCGAAACGCTAGCCCCGTCGTTCCGGCTCTCCTCATTCTCGTGTTCCGCTATCGTTCCACTCCCGGTCGCCTCCTCGTCTTCGCATCGCATTAGCGCCTGCACGGTATTAAAATCAACATTGAAACCTTCCTCTTGCAACCGTGTCCAAATGATTTTCGGCCGGTCACCCAATTCCGACCAATGATACAGAATTCGGTCGCGAATCTCCTCCGAAAATTCCACTTCAGCCATCGTGAGTTATCAGGCTTGCTTATGGAACAGAAATGGAGTCGTGAAACGGTCGAGAAACGCAAATTCTACGATTGGAATGGCACGTTTCTGCTGTACTGAAATGCGCAGAACGGTCGTTCCGAAACACACGCAGACTACGTAATGCACCGTTCGCGGTACGTTGCATTCTATTCACAACACACAACCATACACGATACACAGACTATTCCTCTATACACTATTATACACATAATATACATACCCTATCATGTCCGGTCTTTACTATTCCAATAGCTGTGATAATCATGTATGGAAGTTAATAACACTGAACCAGGAATATATGACAGGAAATTCCATTATCTCAGTCTCGGAAATGACCTTCTCATGCATTGTCGCTTCTCTTTTGTTTCGTCCAATATTTCCTTGTTCCTGGGAACAATGTAACCGGGAAAGGGAGATGAGCCTATATAATTATATAGTGTATGTTTCAATTTATATGATTATGTATCGAATAAAACGAGAAAAAAAAGTTACATTCTTTAATTTCTTGTAAAATTGAAGTACATTGTATACTTGCTTGGTTGATGAGGAAATTGAAAACGTGTAGTTGATAACGAGTACTACAGAAACAAATTAATGTTCTAATATAAAATACGATTAGTGACATGAAGAATTTTTAAACTAAATCATGTTTCATATAGTTTGCGTTCTTAATTCGGGTTACATTTTCGTGAGCGACTAGAGCCATAATACTGCCTATATTTTGAAAGGGCTCGAAATTGTTTTAGAAGGAAAAATGTTACACATCGAAGAATATATTCCCGCCGTTTGATTTATTTTTATTGTATGATGACCATTGCAAATTTCCTGACGTAGGTCAGAGTTAAGCTTTCGACCTGGGGGGCGTTCACAAAACGTGTCATCAGTGACAAATGGCAGGTTTTGTTATAAGCTACTGAAATCCTTGCTTCTGATTGGTTATAAGCAGATTTGTCACTAATTTTAGCATTTGTCATTGAAAAAAGGCTTTGATAAACGCCCCTAAGCTTTCAACCTGGACTAGCATAATGCCAATAATGTAGGGTCAAATTCACCGGTACCAGCGGAATGAAAATCTTTTCAAACACTTATTTATTAAAAAAATAATATAATTATAATGGTAATAATGGTGAGTATAGCGCTCATTTTCTGTCAGACTTGACACTCCAACTCTCTTACTATTTCATTTTCTTCCCCCCCCCCCTCCCCTCTTTCCCTCAAAACCTCGCTCCCCTCCCTCTCTGTCCCCCTCCTCTCTCTTTCTCTCTCTCTTTCTCCCCCACTCTCTCCCTCTCTTCTCTTTATCTCTCATCTTTATCTCTCTTTCCCTTATCTCTTTCTCTCCTCTCTCTCTCTCTCTCTCTCTCTCATCTCTTTCATCTCTCCGTCTCCTCCCCCCCCCCTTCTCTCACTCTCTCACTCGTGGGGTTTTGGCCGTTTCGTCTTGTTGCCACTTACCGGTCAGTTTGTTGGAACGAGCCATATCAAGTCAGGCGGGAAATTTAAAGTAGGACTGCACTATAACATGTAGCTACTCACGCCCTCTATAGTCAACAATGCCTACACGGTACCCGTTAATCCCTACACTGTAACTAAAAAAAAATGTTCATTGGTAATTTTTACGTATTTTTTCCATGTAGAATTTACTTGAAAACATTAGTTTTGCCACTTACGCACTAAATTTAAGTCTTGCTAACTCAAACTTTCAATTTAGTAGAACATACGTGGAATATTTAAGTAAAATCAAATACATAAGAACTTAAGTAATTTCAGCTTGTATTAATTTAGTAATTTTAACTAGAAATCAGAAATTATACGTATAACTCAAACAATTTATGTTGATTATTCTTATCTTTTTAAAGTAAGGACCGATGCAGTGCGTAATAGAAATATTTACATAATTTATGAATATTCATTAAGACCAAATTAAACTCTTTTTTAAATAAAACAATACTTTTTTTGTGGTTGAATGAAAATTTAAGGACTTTAAAACATTTACTAATTCATTTAACATGGCGAAGCAAAGACAAGACAATTTTTAATTCTTACCCAGTTCAAAACAAATAAAAACTTGATATTTCAGGAAATTATCAACCAATTTTCCTTTTAAGATGCTACGATCAAGTATATATAAAATTTGGAGCCTTTCAATATGTGTCGAATTAAAGCGTATGTGTTAGTGATTAGTGATTAATCTTATATAGAAGTAGTGAATGATTAGTGGATGTTACTTGTTAGATTAGATGGGTACCAAATCGTGCAAATTGTAATCCTATCATAGCTTTTTTTTTTAATTATCTAAAATGATTACAATACTTAAATTATTTACGTTAATGTAACTCGATTAAACTGAGTAAAAATTTACTCAGCAAAATAAGTAAATTCTACCTAAGATGCCGTAGGTAATATTTACTTAATAAAAATAAGGCAATTCTTTTCCTCAATTTTATTGAGTTATTTCGACTATTATTTTTTTACAGTGATGGTCCCCCTTTGTCTTATGTTAGTTGAGAGCTGATTTGATGAGATAGCCACCTGCTAGTGACCATGCAGGGAGGTCTAATCCCTCCTGGCCAAACTAATGAAGATAGACTTTAAGCAGAATACAAATTGGGCCCTATATAGGAGTGCACAGTTTACTTTGGGGTGGGTCCTATAATAGTTCATGTATATCACCGGAGTTTCGTGGAAGGCAGTGATTTAGTAGCTGATATCAGTCGTCACATATCATGATTATGTATCGAACAAAACGAGGAAAAAGTTATACATTCTTTAATTTCTTGTAAAATTGAAGTACGTGTACTTGCTTGGTCGATGAGGAAATTGAAAACTTGTAGTTGATAACTAGTACTACAGATTAATGGTCTAATATAATACGATTAGTGACATGAAGATTTTTTTTTACTAAATCATGTTTCATAATTATAGTAATGCATTCTTAATTCGGGTTACATTTTCGAGAGCGACTAGAGCCATATTACTGCCTATATTTTTTAAAGTGCTCGATATTGTTTTGGAAGGAAAAATGTTACATATCGAAGAATCTATTCCCGCCGTTTGATTTTTTTTTTTAATGATGACCGTTGCAAATTTTCCTGATGTAGGTCGAGAGCTAAGCTTTCAACCAGCATATTTCCAATAATGTATATGGACAAATTCACCGGTACCAGCGGAATGACAATTATACAAAAAAACACTCTTTTACTAAAAATTAAGATAATAATAATGATAATAATGGTTTGCTTTTGTAAGACGCTCATTTTCTGTCAGACTTGACACTCCAACTCTCTTTTGATTTCACCCCCCCCCCCCCCCCACGGCTCCCTCTCTCCCTCAAAACCCTGCTCCTTTGTCTCTATGTCTCCCCCTCCTCTCTCTTTCTCTCTCTTTCTCTCCCCCACTCTCTCATTCTCTCTCATCTCTCTCTCTCTCTCCCTCTCTCTCTCTCTCTTCTCTCCCCCTCTCTCTCATCTCATCTAATCTTTAAATGTGAAGATGATTCATTTGTACAAACGTTTATGGATGTACTTCTTACTGCGGGTTGTCTTCCATTAATGACCAAGCCAACTAGAATATCTGCTAATTCGGCTACTCTTATCGATAACGTATTTACGAATGCTCGGTGTACTCTTTCTTCTGGGATAATTCTTTCTGATTTGTCAGACCATGTTTTCACATTTTAAATTTAATAACAACCCTATATTGAACACAGATACTACTAATAGCCAACGTGATTTTTCTGAAGATAATGTGAATCTTTCAAAGAAGAGTTAGGAAATGTGGACTGGTCCGGAATGTACAGTACAGACAATGTCAATGACGCATTTGATGTTTTTATGAATCTTTTCTCATCTAAAATGAATAGTTGTTTTCCTATAAAACAAACGAAACGGTCCAACAATAACACACTATCTGATGGAATGTCCAACATATACAATAGAAAGAGCAATGCTGATAATGGAAAGTGATATAACGAGCCCAAACGAAATTATGAAACTCCTAAAATCAACAGAAAGTGCGACCCAGAGAGCACTGATCCGCTTCGTTCGTAGAACGAGGCGTTTTGAGTGTTCCTAATTTTTTTTTTTTTTTTTTTTTTTTTTTTTTTGCACATATCGCACGACAACCAAATGCCCTAAGATGTTGATACCTACTTTGATAGAAAAATAAGGTTTTACAAAATGGAAAAATACTAGAAGAGAAAAGGTAAGAAAGAGTAAAGACGGATTGAGGACGGTAAACCCCAAACAAGAGACTCTGGAGATCTACCCCAGAATCCTCTCACCGGCACCAGAGTTGCCTAGGCCAATGATGGCCGAGAAGATTGCGCAATGTACCGCGCCGGTCTGGCAGGAAGGTGCCAATTGCGGTGAGGGGTTTTCATGGACCAGTAGATCTGAGATTATATTATCCAAAAAAAAAAAAGAGATGAGTATGAATTTACAAATAGTACCAAAATATAGAAGAAAAAAAGAAAGAAATAAAGTGAAAGGCGTAAATATTCTAAAAAAGAATGAAACGCCGATAATACCAAACAACAACAACTACAAAACGATTCCAAGGTGCCCTTGGATCACCCCGGGTATTTTGCGCTCCATAAACAGGAAGAATAATCTTTATATAAAAGCAATTGAAAAACCATGTGAAAAAAATAAAAAAATTATAATAATTACAAAAACATACTTACAGGTATACTAAAAAGATCTAAAAAAGTGGATTTTTGTAAGCAGTTTGACTTATATAAAAAAAGATGTAAAGAATACTTGGAAAGTTATTAAGAATGTTTTACAAGATAACGCTCAGTAAAGCACCGTTTCCAAAATTAACGTAGATGGAGAAATAATTGAAAATCCACAAAATCTAGCAAAGGCGTTTAATGAATATTTTGTCGGTATAGGCCCAAATCTTGCCAGTATCATTCCTGACGCTTCTAAACATTTTACAGATTTTCTCAATGATCCTAACCCAAATTCTATTTTTATGACACCTAGATGAAACAGAAGTTGCAGGCATAATACGTGAATTGAAGAATAAACAAAGTTCAGGGCATGATAATATCAGTAACGTATTGCGAAAACAGAATTTGAATGTAATTGTGAATCCTCTGACTTATATTTGCAATTTATCTATCTCTACCGGAGTTGTTCCCTCAGCAATGAAATTAGCTCGAGTCATTCCTATATTTAAAAAAGGAGACAATATGGTTTTAGGAAATTACCGACCTATATCGCTTCTAACTTGTTTTATTTATCTAAAGTTTTGGAAAAATTAGTTTTTACACAAGGTTCTATTTTGGGCCCGCTTCTTTTTCTTATCTATATTAATGATTTCTGTAAGTCTTCGGAGGTTTTATCTTTTATTCTTTTTGCTGACGACTCAAATCTTTTCTTTTCCCATAAGGACCCACATATTTTGCTTTCCACCATCAACCAGGAGTTAAAATGTGTTTCAGAATGGATCAAAGCCAATAAATTATCTCTCAATCTGCAAAAGACGAACTACATGCTCTTCAGTAACATAATAAATGAACTTCCAGGCAATGTTGTTTTTTATTGTACCATTACTCAAAGAGTTTTAAATACTAAATTTCTGGGAATAACGATAGATGAAAAGATTTCCTGGAAGGAACACGTAGATAATATTTGTAAAGTTATTTCAAGAAATATTGGCATTATAAACAAGGTCAAATTTTACTTTCCAACTCGTATATTATTAAACCTGTATTCAACGTTGATCCTCCCACACTTAAACTATACGGTATTATAGCCTGGGGCAATTGTGCTGACTATCTTTTAAATAGAATTTTATTACTCCAGAAAAAAGCGCTGCGTGTTATATGTCATTCTGATTTTCGAGCGCACACGGATTCATTTTTTCACACACATAGTATCCTAAAGATAATCTGGGAATATTCATGTATAATTTAAATAAAAATGAACTGCCAAATGTTTTTTTATTCAATGTTTTCAAAGAATGTCAATGTTCATCATTATCCTACTCGGTCTGCCGAGCTTTTTCATCTACCAAAAACAAGAACTTTGCTCTCAAATAAATCATTTGTATTTTCAGGTCCAAAACTTTGGAACTCTCTTTCAGATCCAGTTAGAAATAAACCCACATATTATAGTTTTAGTAGAGTGTTCACAATATTTTATACCAAAATATATGTCTACTACAGGTTGAACTTCTTACATCCCCCCTGTTTCACACACACACTCTCTCTCTCTCTCTCTCTCTCTCTCTCTCTCTCTCTCTCTCTCTCCCTCTCTCTCCCTCTCTCCCTCTTCTTTTAACTTCTGTTGTGTGCAGCTTTGTTTTTGTCTTGTTTTGTCCTGTCATGTCCTTTTGTGTGTCATGTCCCATCCTGTTTTGTTTATCTTGTCGTGTTATGACTTGTTTTTTCATGTTTTGTCTTATCCTTTTATGTAATTTTCCTGTCCTTTGTGTCCCGTTTTTGTCATTCTTTTCTTCTTGTATTTTTTTTTGATGTGGATTATTTAGATACTTTAAAATGGTTTACGAAAATATGTTATTATATTATATCTATTTTACTGTGATTTTAAGACACTTTAAATGATTTGTAATGTTCATATTATATTTATTCTTGGGAACCTACAAAAACAAGCTATGCTTTCCAGTAGGTTCCTGTTTCATTTCATAATTTTGATCTTACTTTGTCAACTATATTCTTTATTCTGCAAACAATTGGAATGAAATAAATAAAATCAATCAATCAATCTCTTGCATCGCTCTCTGTCTCCTCCCCCTTCTCTATCTCTCTCTCTCACTCGTGGGGTTTTGGCCGTTTCGTTTTGTTGCCACTTACCGGTCAGTTTGTTGGAACGAGCCATATCAAGTCAGGCGGGAAATTTAAAGTAGGACTGTACTACATGTCGCTACCACACCCCCTCTATAGTCAACAATGCCTACACGGTACCCGTTAATCCCCATGGTCCCCTTTTTCTTATGTTAGTTGAGAGCTGATTTGATGAGATAACCACCTGCTAGTGACCATGCAGGGAGGTCTGATCCGTCCTGGCCAAACTAATGAAGATAGACTTTAAGCAGAATACAAATTGGGCCCTACTCTCTTAGAAAAAAGGGGTGAATTTTCACTCTATTTTCACTTTCTTGAGAGTGACGTCCGTGATCACTTGTTTAGAAGTGAAAATCGATTGATTTTAGAGTGCTCTCTAAAAGAAAAGAGTGAATGTTCACTCTATTTTCACTCTATTTTCACTCTCCAGAGGAGTGACGTCCGTGATTTTGAAAATTCACTCTTTTTTTTTAAGAGAGTAGGGATGCAGAGTTTACGGGTGGGTCCTATAATAGTTCATGTCTATCACCGGAGTTTCATGCACGGAAGGCAGTGATGTATAGTAGCTGATATCAGTCGTCACCAGATATTCATTTTTTCAATAAGGGGGGGGGGGGGGGTGCGGGTGTGATGGGGGAACCATTGACAATATGGATTAAAAACGATAGTTATTTTCAAAGACCTTAATGGGAGGGTCATGTACTTTGTTAATTCCTGCGAAATTTGTGCTGTTTACCTTTTATAATTTCATTAGCATTTTTCACTGATTCCAATCAATAAATGGGTCCAACAATCTTTAATGAGTAGGCAAGCGAAAGAAAAAAAAAAACTATGCACCAAAAGTTTGATTTAAAGATTTGTATTGATATTTTGTAAAGGCAATCGAGGAAAGATAATTGTCAAAATTATCATAAATATTATAATTGCAATTTTTTTTCTCGAAATTAGAGCACGGACAGATCATTTTAGTGGGCTTCACTCCGTCAGACCAGGGATTGGTCAGGCAGTGATGAGATTGACTGAATTCTATGATCGTTGGTATCCTAACGATAACCATGGAAATGAGATTTAATGTTCCTAGCTTACGACAGGTCGAACGATGACGTTACATCAAACAAAATGACCCGAAAAGATAAAAAGAAGAAAAGGGTAATGATTATCACTTAAGATATTATTTCACCAAATTAATGACTGATCTTCAAACATTAAAGAAGAAACAAAACATGAACTATACAACAAAAATTAGAGATAAGACGAAGTTACCATCAATGCTCAGTTTTATGCAACGGGCCCCGGTCATTAGGTTCAATCCGAACGTGATAATGCACACGCTCCGCTCCCGGTGGGGAATGCTACGGCCAGGCGCTATTTTACAAGCTCAAACATGCAAATCCGACCACATTCGCATCCGACTGGCTATCCATCTACCACCTGTGTGGAGAGTGGCACATGTAGATTAATGTCTTGCCACATGACAGTGCCGTGCCGTGACTCGTACCCATGACCTTCGCATTTCCTGTCAAGTCTTTACACCACTCGACTACGACACCATTATATGACAGTCATATTCTTCGATGAAAATCGCCAAGCGATCAGTTCATAATACGAATTGAAATTCCGAACTATCCTCCAAGAAACCAACACGATAAAAGGACCATGCAAACCCTAACCCTTTCTCTGAACTTAAAGGTAATACAAAGTTTTGGGAAATATTGAAAAATGGGTAGATAGTGATTCTTTACAATTTTGATATATTTGGATGCCCCTGTGGATGTATTAAAAGCACTAGAAAATTTAGCCCCTAAAACACTTCTGCTTTTGAGAAAAATTGAATATAACGATTTACCGGTGCTCCCGGTAAATTTTGATAAATTTCAAAATAGCGCCTGCGGCCGTACAATGGTAGCTGCGACCATGAAAATCTCAGAATATGTAGTTGTGATATATAATTTCTGAACGGGAATAGCTAATCGGTCGATTTTAGTCAAGAAACATTGTTTTATAGCTTAATTAATATCTCGACCTTGAGAGGGAGCTATACAACATAAAGTGTTCATTATTAACAATTTCATAACTTTAGACACGATGTCGACCGCGACAACGATCACTGAATATTGAAGGGTCGCATATGCTTCCAATATGTTCATTTCAACCAAATTCATGACCCCTTACCAAAACTTGTCACGGCAAGTCCTAAATCTTTAAGCATGTTGGGTCAGACTCCTTTACATCTAAGTCCGAGTTAGAGTTTTATAGAAGCCTTGGAAATGGATTCCACAACATTGTTGAAATTCAGTCCTTTCCCTGATAATGCAAGCATATCTGATAACCCTCAAGACAACATGTAATTTCAAGATCAATTTTTTTCTGTTTTGGTCAGATTACTAACTTATCAAAATCGGCAAGAATTTTTGAATTTAATACCATTACTTCTTATTGATCAGATCTTCCTTTTTTTTTAAACAAACATTACAAGAGTATTCCCAAGAGTCTAGCAGAGACCGGATTATATGAGCAAAAAAATCCCACTACGTAAAGAACATAAGTTTTTAGAAGTATGGTTTGACTCCAAACTAACTTGGTCAAAGAACATGACATTGTAAAAAAAGACTTAACCTTCTAAAATGCACAGCGCCAGCGGGCACAAATCTTGGGGCCAGAAATCCGATATTTATTTTTTAGTATATATAAAGGTCTAATCCATGCCTTCTCAACTAGTTTCTTAGAAGCGCCAAAACAAAAATTTATTGAGGTTGAAGTGCCAACCTGTATGTTTGCTGACTGTGTGTCGAGGGAGCGTAGCGACCGAACGGATAGCGGGTGGGGTCCAGGGGGCGAAGCCCCCGGAAGCTAATGGATTTGAGGGCTTTTTTAAGGCCCAGATGTCGCATTTTTAACACCTTTTTGTTCCATAAAACATCAATCATAATTTCATATTGATGTGAAATAATTAGTACAATTCCTGGCTAAAATCTACACTGGAAGTTAATTTATATGTAGTTATTTTGGTGCAATAAACACGGAAATGTCAAAATGAAGTGAAAATAAAACAAACAAAATGACCTGCTTACGTTTTGGGCTCAACTTCGACTGCAACTTTTTGATTTTGCTGAGTTTTTTTATTTTAAAATATTCTTTTTTCATTTTTTCTTTCTTTCCGCCAGTTGAGAAGGCCTGTCAGATCAGTATTGGACTGCGGTTGTGAGGCATATTATGATGGAGCTAGTGATAATCTGAAAAAGAAACTAGATTCGATACAATACCAAGCTCTTAAAATTATTACAGGTGCTGCGCATCGCACATCTTTGAATGCTCTATAATGGAATGCAATGAGATCCCCTTTCAACTACGAAGAAACATGTTTGTAGATCAATACAATTTCTACTTACGGGCTGCAAAAGAAACATATTCCACGAAAAGAATATTAGTGCCATGTTGGCAATACGAAATATTTTCAGAGAAAAAAGGCGAATGCCCTTTTATAAAGAGAACTATACAGGAAATGAATAGATAATGATATCGAAAAACAAATGGACTGTGTTAAGAAGACCCTTTTGGCAATATAAAACACCAAATGTTGGGGGGGGGGGTAAGAGGACACTTTTTTTTTTGTTTTTTGTCTCGAAATTTGAAAATTTGACATGTTGCTCCTTTGGGGGGGGGGGGTGAGGTCACTTGTTTAGGTCATCCATGGGAATTTTTTTTTTTTTTTTTTTTTTTTTTTAATAATAATTAAAAAAATAATAAAAAAAAAAAAAAATCCCAAAGGGGGGGGTTTTAGGTTTTTTTAGGGGGGGTTTATACACATAAAAATACCAAAGGGGGGGGTTTAACCCCCCAAACCCCCCCCCTGCGTACGCGCCTGGCTCTAACTAACTGACAAGCGGCTTCAAAAAAATATAGACATTTTTTTCAATAAAAACAGACAACAATTTTTGAGGGATATGGATGATTTTTATAAAATTGTGTGGCAGTAATTATGGGCAACTGCCGATAAAGGCAGATATCTCTATAACAATACAACGAGATGTAAAACATACGTGTATGATAAGGTTTTTTGTTGGAAGGATGAACTTATTTTACACCAATTCCGCCTTGGTAAGTGTCGACTCAATTATTACAATTACTTAATAAAAAGGCATGCCATGCTGGCCTTTGTGACAATTGTCATACTTTCGGAACTATTGAACATTAATGTTATCATGTCCTTAATATTAAAGACAGAGGAATCGTATGTATCGCAGACACAATGTGACGAATCCTAACCTAAAAAAACTACCTGGAAAAGAAAAAAACTGCTCAATCATCAATTAGCCTTTATAAAAGGTACTGGAAGATCTCTTTCTCCAAGCTCTCTATAATCCTCTCCTCTTTGCCTATCCCTTTCTTCCTTTCTTCCTTTCTCCCATTTATAATGTATAATTGTATTTATGTATTCGGGCGTACCCGCTATGCTTTTCGGGTTTCGCGCCTTCTTCCTTTTAATACAAGTTCTTTAATTATATTCATGTTCCTACTTATTATTGTTTGTAAGAAAATAAATGTTCATTTGAAATTAGGGAAAACAAATGTTTATTAGCATGTTTGTGTCGTTCTTATAAAAGTGAGTGAGAGGAGATGATGGACATAATTATACGAAGTTTGAATACAATGAAACATGGCAGCCAAGTCAACTCTAAAAATGACTTACTTATAATAGAAGCAAAAAATCAGACAAACCAATCCAAACAAAATTGAGCAAAATCGGATGATTAATAAGAAATTTATGAATTGTCAATGACATGAACAACTTTGAAAATCACACGACAAATTGGCAACTCACTCATGAGTCTGTGACGACGTCGTTGCCTCACTATCCACTAATTGTTTTCTTTACATTCATGATATTAGTTTCCCATGTGCCTCTAGTATTCCTCACACCAGCATCCATTTGATAATAATGTTTTTATGTGGATGCACTAAATTATTTTTTTCAGTTAAATCATGAAAAATGTGAATTTTGATAAACTATTTATATAAGAATCAATAATTTTGAATACAAAATATTCAGAAAATAGTATCAATTCTTTAAAGTTCATACAATTTTTGTGAATCATATAACTACACTGGGCATGTATCAGAATCACAGAAACGTAGAGCTGCAGAAGAGAGAGCAGGACGCCCTCTCACACCAAAGCCTGGCGGAAATCATCGACTACAACAACAATCACACGTGTTTCAATGGGCCAGCTGTGGACGTTCGTTTTGAAACGCTGCCTGTTTTCGATGCATTTCAGCATAAAATCTTCGAAAGAAAGGTGAGGCGCATTTTCATCAAGCAAATTTTTCCATAAATTGATGTTTGATATTCATTTTCCACGCACTATCATGACAAATAGGTATTCGTGGCGCTAAAAAAACTGGCAATTAATTCTGCGTCGAATTTGCCAGTCATAATGCCTGGTAACTCCAGGGATCTCCGCCCCGAAGGCGCGGGGAGCTCTCTGGAGTTAAATGCCTGGCTGCTTGCTGCTAGTTAGTTACGCACTAGAATATAGACCTAGATAGATCGGCGCTAATGTAGATGCGTATCCGTTTATATCAATTTTTTAGCAGTTTAATATCCATTCTTAGCAAATGGATTTTAGCCCAATTTTTTACTAATCTTAATCATAATCATATATTGCATTTTCCACCTGAATTTGGATCACATCCGACATCGGGAAACCTCCGTTTAGGGCTTCGATGTCGACGTCGTCGCTCAGTAACGTCTCTACGCTGTAGTCCTTCACCTCAAACTGAAGCTATCAGTCCAAAATTATGCAGACTTCTCGTATGGTTTATGGTATCGTGCATGCGCGTAACAAAGAGCTAAAAATCTTCGTTCGTACACACGCAGTGATATAACTTATATGCCAAATATTATCATTATTGTTTTGTTTTTATTGTTGTTGATGAGTCAGGCAAAACATGCTTATTCAGAAGCCTTGCCCCGCAAGAGAGAGAGAGAGAGAGAGAGAACAAGAGAGAAGGAAAATAAGGGAAATTAAAAGAGGAGAGAAAGGGATAAAAAGAAGAGGAAGAAGTAAAAGAAGGAAAAAAAGGGAGGAAAGAATTAAGAGATCGGGGGCGAGAGGGCCTTGCCCCTCCCTCCTCCTCCTCCGCTTAGAGAGAGAGAGAGAAAAGAAAGAGAGAGAGAGAGAGAGAGAAAGAGAGAAGGGAATTGGAAAGAGAAGAGAAAGGATAGAAAGAAGAGGAAGAAGAAAAGAAAAGGGGGAAAGTATTAAGAGATCGGGAAATGGAAATAATAAAAAGGGGGGAGAAGGAGATCGGGGCC